>QNGE01002967.1:0-91014 GCA_008508345.1 Paragonimus westermani
TTTCTTCTTTCCCGCATCTTTCAAGTGTCTCCCATTTCTCGAAACTTTCGTCGTTTGGAAAACTCGAGTCGTCGCTGTTGGGTGTGTATGTTACTTTACCGTACATACGGAACGGTTTATTCGACGTGGAACCAAGCCTGTTTACTACCGCATACGTTCACATCGCCATCCGTTTAGGGGAAAGGCTCAACATTTTTATTCGTTGCAACTGCCCGTAGCTCGTTCTTGTGTATGCTTATCTACGAACTTCGAACATGAAATGTGGGTTTTCATACATCACAATGAGTCAAACAGGTGCTGTTCTGTTTAGTAAACAACTTGCTTTCGTGCAACTCTTGACCATTTCAAAGTATACTACACTGGTATTGATGCCCACTCGAACATAAGCCGGCATAAAATTGATGTGTGTTAGTTGGTCACTTGGAAATGTACGTCGGGTTACTAAAACGGAGTATCACTTCTGAGGAAGTTTCAGATGTGAGTATGGTAAAAGTCTGTGAAAGAAACGTGCGGACCAGTCTCGCATCTTGGTTTCTCCAAAGAAAACTGTTCCCCAGCTTGTCAACATGTGCAAAACAAGTCTTATTTATACAACTAGGTGGTCGCTATATCACGAAACATGGTTTCGACATTACAATAAAAAATGGTTAGAAAGTATACGGCCTTATTAGTTACGAAGTTGCAGGTAATTATGTTTAACAAACGGCCGAATTAGACGCTTACAAATGTTTAGCTCTCGGCTACATTGGAAGTTTGACAAACAACCCAATCAGTAGTCAGGTAAACAGGGCAACTGAAATTCGATGAGCAAACGAAAATTGCGTATCAGCCGGTCATTACAATATCATAACTTCAAATAATTCAAAAACGCGCAAATCTGTCAATCGTAGCTAGCCAGAACATGGCTATGCACAAGTTGTGTTTGCTCTCCCTGTTAACATGAACGTTTTCTCATTAACCTGAGGCGCTCGATCGAAATTAGCTTAGTAGTTCAAACTAAAACCAATTAACTTATCTAACATGAAACTATCCTGAAACGTAGCACAATCCCATGCTGGTTCAATCTCCACTCCGTCTGTGCTGTCACTCGATCGGTTAATGGCGGTTGTAGTTTATGATGTAACTGATCAAAATTGTTCAATCCATTGCGACAGTTGTGCACAATCTTCAATGCAGCATTGGACTGACTACGAATAACCTAACTGCTTGCGTCCGTCTCACAAGGAGGATCGATGTATTCAACAGATTTGACTGTGGTGCCTGGCGGAAATTGGGCAAAATAATGATCGAACACAAATCAATCGCAGCAATCACTGACAAGCTGATGTGAAACGATGTAGGACAAATTAACCAGGACGTCTTAGTTTGACAGAGCAAAAACTAACTTGCATACAGTAAAACCGAACTTGCTTACACAAATGAGACAATGTTGAATTGAAAATCGGAAAGAACGGATGAACCGCGGAGAATCTGATCATCTTACTGCTGCATATAGTTTCCGTCAAGGCAGACTTCTAAATGATTTAAGTCAGGAATAATAATCACCATACTAACGTACTAGTCATTTTGACTTAGTGACAGATGCCAGTGTGAATATGTTGGAAGTCTCTTAGAACGCCTCACAGTTTGGATAACATTTGGCTGCTTGTTAAGTGTAACGGTATATCTCATCAAACAAAACACGAACCACGCTACTTTCTTCCGTAATTCTAGTGACGAGTAACCAGTTTGCTAGCAGGATTGGGTTTGCTATACAGGTGTGTCTAAAAATGCATGACTTACCAGAAGATGACCGATCATGAACACACAGCGGAAGTACGACCTACTACCATCGCATATTATTCACGTAATATTTCGACTATGATGTGGCTACCCGAGGGTTGTCCGTTGCGGTACCGTTGCGGTACTAGCCTTTCGGAGTGATCCGATTTCAGTTCAACAAAAATGGATACTTTCCGTCGAAATGAAGCCCGATATGTTGCATTGCCACAGTGCCTCTTAGAATGCCACGAATTTGTTGAAAGGATCTTGTGAATAGTATGTTTAATACACATGTGATATGAGGTAAATTTGGTGGCTGGCATACTAACTTAAAACGCAAGTACTACATGCACTATTTTAGAGGATATATGTTCCTGATGAACTTGAGCCGATGACAAGGACGTCATAATCGTGGGCTTCATCTGCTCTACCAACTGAGTCACGCAGCCGTTCAGAGAGTCCACAGAAATTACAGTTGAATTAAGTTAGCTTGCAATTCTATTGTATCAAGTAAACTTTGACTTTTCGGCGCAGCTCCGTAGTTCAGCCGGTATGGTGCACTCTAGGAGAAGTAGCACAATTCGTATCGTTGGTTACAACCTAGTAGAAGCCCAAATTGTTCGGAGTTATATATTTCCTATGCTTATGAGATTCTTGCACGCCACTCACTGATAAAATGGACGACATTCCCAAGGATATCTAACTGGACTCAAGGGAGACAGCCTCAAACCGACAAAAATTGCATGCGACTTTACCAAATGTATAAACGAGCTATTCTAATTACCGTTTGACTACTTAGTAGGTAGTAAGTCGGAAGATTGTGGAAAGGTTATAAATAAACATGTGTAGCATTAACTAGAAATGTTTCTTCTTGATGAACGAGTTTTGAGACACTCATTACTTGATGTAACTGGAACATTTTCTTCTCTTCAACAGAAGAAAAACGAAAACATCGTCACCGTCATCGTAAGTCGATTGCGAGAAATGAGTAAATTGAACTCGAGTGACAGAAAGTTGTGTAACAGTTTGTCTTAGCGGCAACATTGTTCAGTTGCATTATTGTAGTCTGCCAACGGATATGAGGAGCATATTTATTCAACACCGAGAGGTTACCATGATTTACTTTTGTAACAAACCGTCAAACAACAGCCTCTTTTATATTACAGATTAACCGTAATGCACCTCCACAACATGATCATAATTTGAACGCCGATCCATATTCCAATTATTGCCAACAAGCTGTTGGTTTCACCCTAAGCACAATCTTGCGAACTTCCGATTAATTTTTGTTTGTGAGTAATGCTCAAACAATCAGGGTGAACACGGACTTCATAAGAAACTTTCAGATGCCTGTACACTGACAGGTTGCCCGATCGACTCGAGAGGAGACACCGTTACTGTCTGTTAACTCCAATCGATAACGACGCGATTAGGACTTCGAAAGAGGCTCGCTGTTGACCACTGCGCCACTGACCTCAAAGTAGGCACATTAGACAAAAGCGAGAGTGGTTGAGCATTCAGATTTGATTATTCGGTCGTGCCTAATATGAGGTCAATGGCGCAGTGCTCAACACGGTTGTCTCATGAGTGGAATGGCCGGAGTTCAAATCCCGGCCGTGGCAAGGATATGCACTACTGACGATCTCTGATNAACAAATCCCAGACTACTCATCAGTAATATAAAACTTATTTTTATATCATTTTTATAATCTCATTACTGGAAGGAAGGTGTACATCGTATAAATTTCAGTTTAATCTCGTACAGCTTCAGGCCAATTTGCAGAAGTCCAAAGGGTTTTCCTAGCCTCTATAATAGCTCTCCTCTACTTATTGACACCATTGAGCCGGAAATAGGGTGACGTTTCTGCCGAGGTCGAACCGTAATTGGTCACTTGATACCGTTACCTACGCCACCTTGGAGATCTCCCAGTCAGGTTGAATGTGCTCACTAAAAGTTTGGTACTGAGAGACTTCTGTTTGCACTTCGAGCAACTTTCACAGGCAATTGTGGTCGAAAACGGCGATACACCGGAGTACCCATTCTGCACGCAATGTAGACTGAGTAGACTTCATCTCGCCTGTCCTACACTCACCAAGCAAAATTCAACCTCATATTAAGGAAATGAATATGCACGTCTATGCAGAATTCTTGCCAGCAAGAAACACTTTCATATTCGTTAAAAAAGGTGCTAGCGAAAACATGTACCCACATGTGAGGGTTACGACTACACTTGTGGGTCTCATCCAATTTGCATTAATCAAATCCTTCATCTATCCAACATTCACCGCAACTTTATAAACAATTTGTTCAAATTGTTGCGGTCATTAAAGTGCGAAAGTAGTGGATGACAATAACCACACCAATATCATGCCCCACATGGAAACATCATCTCGTACGCTATCGCACCATGTATAAATGTCTCAGTTGGCAGGATGCCAATTTACCAGGGAAGCCTACAGAAAATAGCCCAAACGTTCACTGGCTGATCACTGTGCATTTTTACTGCACGTTTCTCCGCTGACTTCATACAAACGAAAACGAGGATGGGGAAAGCACCGGTTAAGATAACCAATCACTCAAAATGTTGTTTAAAGTAAACCATAAACTGTTTTTCAGGGTGCAGTCAGTTTGTTACAAAGAATCGTCCGCAAAATATGTCCTCAAAAAAACAAGGATAACTGACAGGACAATCAACCAAGTTACTTAAAACTTCTTTCATCTCCATCTGAAAGAGGGAGAAGATCAGTTCGGCATTTTGCGAAGATCAAGCAATCATATACATGCGGAAGTTATACACTAAGCTTCATCTCTCTAAAACGGATGGGTTATCATCTCTGAACACAAGAACAACCGCATTATCTTTAAGTGACATGAAGCCGATTTGTCAGGAACACAGTGTGAACCACAAACCTAGTTCGATGGACAGGATGACATCTGATTCAGCTACGTGTCAATACCCACTTCTTCCCTTCAAGCCGGCTGGGCGGACAGGTGGTGCATTAGCATCCATGTCAAATTGTCCGTATCATCTCTCATCGCAGCATGGGTTCTTGATCACCAGAGCTGTTGCCTGCATGTAGATAGCAGGGAAAAAACTTGGGATAACTCACCAAACAATCTGTCATGATTCGCCGTTGTATGATAAAACCCAGTGTTTTTACGTCAGAATCACCACCGGAATCTATGCTTGGATTCGTTTGCAGGAAAAATTCCGCAGTTACGACCACTGCAGGCGAATGATATTTGTAAAACGGGCCATAAAATTTCAGTGAGTGAAGCCTAATCAAGAAAAGGAAGTAAGTAAATTCGGAGCATTGTTTGAAAAATGACCCTCTAACCGGAGAGAAATGAATAGGACTGACGACCGACTAGTTATCCACCCAAACAAAATTCATTCACATCCAAAATATGAACTGTATAACAGGTACAAGCAGTCGATTGTGTTGACGATTTGCTCGCCAAATCATGATCGACATTGATTTGGGTGCACACGAAAGAAGGGATGCAGGCGAAAGTCAGATACAAATGACTGTCACTTGCCAATGACCAAAAAGAGTATAAACAGACTACTGGAAGGAAGACAGCTGATAACAAAAATTATACTACCGTCATGGAAGTAATCATCTGCAACCAGTCACTGATCAATACACAGGCAGAAGCAATGAGAGTAGCAAACAACCGTAGGAAGGGATGGGATTGTAAAACTCACAAGGACTCATCTTCGGACTTACAGTAGCTAGAACTAGAACCATAATCTCTGTGATGTCAATGTTATTTTCTGAATACTAACTGAGTGTGGGAGGAAACATTTAACTGTTTAATAATCAACCATTCATTAGTGTTACTCCACGATATAGTGGTGTAATAACAACTGCTTATTTAGCCGAAGGTGTACACTGTCTGACAGGGCACACTCCCTTATTTGTTAAACGACTTCAAATGACGAAGCAATTCCAGTCGGCTATAGCTTGCCAATGTGAAAAACTGATTTCTAGTACATGTCGGTCAAATGGAATTGCTACCAGAGTTCTGAGCCAAGAATGCATGTGATACAAGGAATAGTTAAGCTGCTGAACGACGCAAGTGTAGCGTATCTTAACAGTTCTGTTTTCATCCACCGAAAACCAAGACGTGCTACGGCTACCAGTAGTGAATCCACGCTGGCAAAGTGGCCAGACTGTCCACCAATGTTTTCTGTTTTCCATTCATTTCATTATCCTAGTGAATGCATCCGCCCTACCTTCAATGATACTTCACTGTGTGAAAGAGACGGTTCATTCTGCGCATTGATGAGCGCGCACTCCACATGGTTTAGGCATGTACACTTACGGTCTTGGTTTACAATGTCACCCAGACCTCCAGAAACTTGTTTAGCGGAATTTATAGCTGACTGGCACGAGAGTAGTAGCACATTTGAATCCCAAACATCTGAACACAAAATAATCTTTTTAATTACATCTACCAGAAAATGTGCTATGGTGAACGCCAAGCTCCCTGCAAAAATACTCCATGTATTTTAAAGGACAAAGGAAACAAGAGAGTGAACCCAAAGGTAATGCAGAAGACTTATTGAGTGGTAGCAATGGGAAGGTCTTATCGATCCAAGCGGTCTGACTTCGGTGGACATCCACCATACTAGTGTCCTACACGACAGCTTTGTTATAACAAACAGTGAGTAAACTAGGCCTGATGAACGAATCCGTCGTTGTTACTCGCGGTCGTACCGAGAAAATTGGATGTCGGGTATGATCCAGCACTAGTGGAAAATATGAGCAAGGTCTTCTTGTTGACCACAGTCACAAGGACAGAAAACCGATAGGCTACTTCATCCGCTCCAAAAAATCCACACCTTAGTCCACGGAAGGCCATATTAAGTCTGTGTGACACGAATGAAAATCTCGGGGAGGTGGCGATTCGGAAAAAACTTCCATCGATTAAAGAGTGGATAGCATAAAACATCCTTAGAATCGCGACCCTCTAGCGTATGATAGGGCTTGCCCGTCTACGCCGCATGAGTCCCTTTCTTGTTCGTTATCCCCAAACCCTCACCGCACATCGGGTTATTACTAGCTAGCATGATAGAGCGAAAATACTGACCTTTAAAAACGCTCCTCAAAATTCAACGTTAGTTAATTAGCAGTCTTCTTACTAACGATTTCGGCGAAATGAAAATACTTGTGGTCAAACTTGCAGTACCCTGATCACAAAGATGAATTCAGGGGTAGACTAAGCTTGTTCCTGTTTCGTTTGGATGGTGTTGCCACTACCGAATAAACTGGAGGTTTGCACAAACCACCTGTGTATGTTGAGTGTATGTTGAGTGACTTGTGGTGGATCCACCTCAGAACAAGTCAGTGACTCAGTTTCTTAATCGGATGCTTTATCAACAGATACACACGGTGATGTGGCTTTAGAGGCATTGTGGCAGTTTCATCCATTATCCTGCAAAGTTCCAATTGGTAATTGATGGATAGATTTTTTATAACCGAAACCTAATGTGCACGAACGTCAATAACTGAAATCAACAGCAGTGAACGAATAACGGTATTAGAAACCCCAATCTGTGCACTAAAAGGACCATTGAAAACATGGACAAAACAGATTCTGGATAGACAGCTTATTTAACCGTCAGATGCTTCGCAAATTCACGCGAAAAAATGATTGATATTCGTAGAAAATTATTGCACTTTTGACCGTGTGGGCATGCAAGGAAATATTTGAATCCCGCAGCGATCCGTATCTCATTAACAGCTTGGGACATCTCAGTTCTGTTAACCGAATTGTGTTTGTAGGCTGAAGTTAATCTCAACCCTACCAGTTGTTTTTTTCCAGGTGAACAGTTTACGTAGATAGATCACCAAGACTGAGGCGATGAGTGGGCAGAGTGTACCCTCTGAACTGAACAGATGCCTTAACAACATCTGTCGTGTTTTGCGGGTGGTCACTACCAATGGCTCTGAGATTTGCTTTTGAGTGTTAACCTTCAATCCAGACAGCCTCAGAGCACTGGTCATGGTCATAAGCTTTCAACAGGAGGTCCCTCGTTTTCTCCACCATGGAGTTCATCTTATTAGCATCAGCGACGCCGCTGACCACAATACTGTGAAACTGATAGCTATGCTCTTAGGGCATTAAAGCTAACACCTAACCCTTTGCTACCATGAACAACACAGTTGCTGATGAGTCACCCCGGCGAACGCCGTTCTGAGGTCGTCGGACAAATTTTTCAAACTTGGAGGACACGCTGTGGTGAAGATCAACAGTGTAGTCGGTTAGTAATGAAAGAGCACCGAAAGCCTAAGCAGATCTGATGATCGCTTCGTATGAAATAAAACCACACGCTTTGAATGCGTCGATAAAAGCCACACAAATGCCAGAAGATCTTCAGCCTGAGTTCAGAAGCAAAACATAAAGCACTGTGTTCGTCTTGAGTGAACAGTCATTTTGTAAAGATGCTGATTGGAGAGCAGGAGATTTCAGGTGCATGTCTTAATGATCAGTCATTATCTTTAGATCACAGCGTATCAACGTTGAAGGTAGGCGATGGGTATCAGGCCGCTGGAAAGGGATGACTTATACATTTCAAGAACTGACGTGATGGAAGAATTGCACGGTTGGACCGGACAAGTCTTATTTACAACAAAAGGTTTGAAATATACTCAAGAGAATTTTGCAAATCAACTTTCTGGAACCTGCGGCAATGTTTTCTATGCGTTTCAATATGTGAGATACCTCACTGACCAGTGGATTGATTAATGACCAGTCTGGTGGCAGAATCATCCGACATCGTCGTTGATCCATGTACGGCTGAGCCAGCAATACTTTAGAAAAAGACTAGTTCAATTTGTCTGAAAGGCTTTGTTTCGCTTTATAGAAAACTCTCCATTTTCCCGAAAGAAATGCAGAAGCTGCACCGTTGGTTTTCCATATTTGCCTTCTGAAGACTGGGCGACTGATACCAGTTCATCACTGTACGAATTCCTCGCCGATAGACTCAATTTGGACTACCGCAGTTGAGCAGATAGTTCAGGGTGTACTGCTTCTTGGGACTCTATATTAAGTGTCATGTTTGCAGGTGACAATTCCACTAGTGCGAAATATGGTTTGGTTTCGTTTGATCATTAAATTATTCTCACAAAATTTACGATGTGATACAAAAGAATGCCTGATGAGAATATACCTCTGAATTCAGAGGTATGTCTCGGTAAGAATGTGCCCTACTTACGAGCACTACCTTGGTCGGAACTCGAAACTCAAGCAATTCTTCGTGTAGGTCGCCGCTTGGAACACCAACTTTCACGTCACATTGTTCTGAATGGTTTTTGCTGTTTAGCTATGGGTTCATCATTAGGTACGGTTTTACGCACTGGCTGAGCAGTTTTCTCCCATTTTTCTGGCAACTTTTTTGAGAACGATACCGACACAATGACTTAAATAGCTACCAAAAATAACGACTTTTCTCCTACGCTGTTAATAGTTCCTAAGCACTTTAGTTTATAGAACAAATTTGCCAAGAAAATTGTTCTGTATCCCAATTATCATTTTCTGCAGTTTGTCGCATACCAGTTCCTGTTTCTCAATATGTGTAACTTTTGCGTATAAAAAGACCTACGGAAATTCATTTCTGTCCAGTAATTCAGTTTATCAATAAAATGTGATTCGTCCGAAAAGGGTGGCTGTTGAACTCTACTCCGTGCTAACGTGGGAGATGTTAAAACAAACACGTGTTTTGTTATGATATTTTTGTATACCTGCTGACAGGTTAACTTTTTATCTCACAAGACTACTTCTGTTCTCATTCTATCTCAATATTTCTGCAAAAAATCTTTGTTTGCCTTTCACGTAACTGATTTCCAGTGGACCTGCCTTGAAACCACAGAAATAAGCCTATTGGCTACCATGCCCAACGACCAGATGGTCTGGTTCTGTTACGTACATTACCTTCAGTATCCCAATCGACCATCTCAACATGTACAAAGTGCCTGTATGGTCCCTCAGGTATGTCACTTGGATTTTATTCCTAACCTATCTCAGACAGAAATGTCTGTTTCGAAGTTTGGCAGTTTTTTTCTGTTGGCTCTTAGTAACATCCTTGTGAGAAAGAAATTGTAATCCTAAGTGCGGTACCCTCTCGAAACAAAACACATTGAATAATCCAGCAAGGTTTTTTTCTCGTTATTCTTACTTTTTAGGATGAAAGATATTTTATTATGTTGGGCCCTTGTCGATTTGGGTAGAATAGAGTGAGTTGGACGATTTCACCACACTAACTATCACGCGCATATAGTAAGTATTGATATTCCATCAGGCTAGTTATTCAATAATGTGTGACGTTTATTTACGGCTTGTGACAGTTACGCTACTATGTTACACTGACTCAAAATCACATTTCGTGGTGAATAACAGCAACGTGTGTTGGCCGTTTGGACTAAGAACTGGAACCCAATCAATGAATTTGACACGACCTAGCAATTGCTCTTGCTCAAGGGCGTCAGTACACTCAGGCTGAAATATTCTCATACTGTCCGAAACCAGACAAAAACCACTATAGTCGTCATGGACAACAAAACATCACTCGTTCTCACTGCTCCCTATCAGCTGCACATCCAAGAAGAAAGTCTTCGTTACAAGGGAAAAGTTGCTGCAGGGGAACGGACATATCTATCAAAAATAGCTACGCCTTTATTCAAGTTTTTAGTATTAAAGTACCCGCAGCCTGCAAACAAGCAAGCGTTCTTTGGATTGAAGTAAGCCGTCATCTGCAAAACAGCTTCCATACGGATTTCAGAATGGTGCGTGACTAAATGTACTCACTTACCAGACAGCTCGGCCAAGCAACCGCATTCACACCACTGAGCCCGATTAGCCCTCATCTCAATAATGTCTTCAGCCATCGATTGTGTGAGTCGCGGAGTCTGAAGCCTGACGGGCGAACACAAAATACAGTGGCCAACCTCTTCGTGGGCAGATTCATTTTTTTACGCCAAGTCATTATCTGTCCACCTCGCACCTTACGCCAGTCGGTTGCAGCGTTTGCGTAGTTCTTCGTGCGATAGACGACTAGCTGGCACCAATACTACATGGCCTAACCAATAAAGGCTGTGCAGATATAAGACATGAACAAAAGAACTTCACGGACAGTCGTCACCAAGATATCCGCCTATCAGTATACCAGTTTTCTGCTCGCTGGTGCTATCCGATGGGAATGATCGAACGCAGACATCAATGGTCAGATATCTGAATACAGTTCACGTCTTCCGCCAATTTTCTACTCAGATTCACAAATGTACATTAACACATATCACTTGTTGTCGTCTAATATACGTGAACCTCGAGCCCCAGAGAGATGCCTGTCCGTCTCCAGGAGTGTTTTAGATGAGCGAATACTACTCTAGTCTGAGAAATCCGCACTTATCTTTCCTTCCCAACAACCCTCGTAGCCGCCGATGTAACTTCTCACACCTGCCAGAACCGTGTAACTGTAATCTCAATCCAAGAACTGTTCACCAGCAGAAAAGCATCATAATCGGTGTTGGATTCAGGGTAAGCACCAAGCTAAAGCTTTTAGTATAACGGGCATGTGCTCATTCTAATGATAGCCACGCGTTTGTTTCCGTTCCCTGAACCTCACAAAGTTGGTCAGTCATGGTATACTTATTTCTAATCTTCCGAATAGCTACCAGTTCGCTGATGTACCTGCATCTGCACATTACTCAACCCCTGCTGATATGAACGTTCGGGTTCCATCTTGTTCTCTAATATCCGACAGACCTGACATCGACTGAGACCAGTCTCTAAGACAGTGTAATGTCAAGATTGACTGCTTTCTCAAATTCGAATGGCCTTTACCCTGTCAGAAGAGGAAGAAAAGTCGCTCTTTGCTGAGCCATGATACAAACTGAAGCTGACCAATAATAAGCGTTACCTCCTTCCTCATAAGCTCAACTGGTCACCATTGAAGGTCATCGCCCACACGAAAGATTTCGCATACTTAGTCACTCACATTGCAGTGTGGATAACCATCTTTGATGTAATTGCTGCAGTCATTGGTATTACCCGGTCAGTTCTTATTCGTTAGATTGATTTTTGTTTCGAAAGTCCTATGATCTACTGGCCTCTTCGCGTGCAGTTCTTGACGTTGACAGCTATCGCCAGATATAGCGTTTGACGTTCAGACAAATTTTTATTCTGAAACAAACTACACCAACGACGTTGTGTTTGGTTAATCAAAATTTTTCTGCTCGACTTGTAACTGATGCTGCCTTTTGTGAAACGTTTTGAATAAGTAGCTGCTCATCTCTGGCTAGATAACTCGGTGAATTAAGTTACTCAGGTGAATAAGAAGAGGTGAATGCCGGGCACAGCAGTGGCTTGGTCTCGGGATTATCAGCTATATAGATAGCTCCCGTCGCACTAATCATCCTTTTGTCTTAACTAATCTCACTTGTTGGACAAACAATGTTTTTGGATCTCTTGTCTCTAACTACATTAAGCAATTTAACAGTTACACACACAATAATAAGTAAACGTTAAGAGGGGGTTCCTAATTAGCATGGGCTATCCAAGTTGGTACAGTAAAGAAGAATTTTCCATTCCCTGAAGCTGTTGTGACCTTAGATTCTAAGTGTTTACTTAACACGAGAGTGAGTGATTAACGGTAGGTATATACGATTATGTATTTCAGGAGTATGTAGTAATGTAGTTGTTTGCACAGTATACTCGTGCGACGCCCAACAATTCCTTAGTTTAAATATATCGCTTGTCAGTGTCGATCAGCATTCTGCTGTTGAGGGTCTTAGGTTTGCCGTCCTGAAGCGGTGCCATATTGACATTAATTTGACTGCTGCCAAATTGGATGTTGATTGATCCCTTGGGGGTGTGGTAGTCGATGATTGACAGTTGCACAGGGAGAGAGCGAGAGTCAAACTTAGGGTGTATTTGTGTAGTCAATCATCTACCGGGTTTCGTACACTTATTTAAGTGCAATGATAATGGAATAATGTTATTTGCCCACCCGTTAACTTAACACAGACCTTCGGCTTACGTTAGAGTTTGCATCTCTCAATTGATGGTAACCTTCTGAATATTCTCCAAACCAGCGCTTTCTAGGACACTTACACTCGGGGGGTAATTTTGTACTTTACGGGCAAGTCTTGTCCAAGTTAACTACACCTCTGCTTACCGTGCATACGCTCGTCAAATAAATGTCAGGTTCCCGGGTGTTTACACAGAAAGTTGCAACACAGTCTGCGGGGCATAGTATTCTCGGAAGCTCACCAGTCAATTTTTGATAAAGTTCGTCCGATACTTCAGAAACCTTGAGATTCTAGCCAAAAATACACAAAGATGGAGCACCTGTGATCAGTTTTTGTGTGAACAGTGTAAAGTAACGTCAGGTTGTTCGATCGGTAGCTGACAGTGTAGACCCTGTCTGTAAAATGTTATCCCTCACTGACGAGAAGATTCCTCTGAACCAGCAGAAAAATTAAAAGTCATGTCCGTCAAGTGTCAGGCTACGTATCCGATTGATGTTGAGTCCATTTATATAAAGGTTTCTCATATTGAGCACTTGGATTTGTATGCCGTTTTATCTCTGGTAAAAACTGTTATCTGTGTATTTCACTTGAATATCTGTTATGTTGTTGTGTACGGAAAACACTGCGATTACGTTTGAAGGGAGTTCTTACGTACAACTAGACGCGGTGACTTTGGGCAGCCCGCTGAATCTAACGATAGTTAATATCTCTGGAACAATTGAACAGTAATTCACAGATAATTTTACTAAAGTCATATTTCATAAGCGGCATATTACTGATACTTTAATTTTTGAGGGCATTAAATATTTCGGTTTGATTTTAATGTTCTTCACTCTATTCCCCTGAACATACCTTTATATTAAAAAACGGAAATAAAGAACAGTTCTAGTGCTGATAGTTAGTTTAGTAAATATGATTATTTAGAAGAGAGCCAATTGCGAAAAATTTAGACTTCCGATGGGTTGGTACTAGCGATGGAAACAACATACTCGAACGTGGCAAATTCTCCACCAGTCGAGCCATGAAGTCACGCCGGGAGCTCAGAAGTTTCACACTTGGACCTAGTTACCCACTCAATCAACTGTGTCACGTGGAATTCACCAAATAGTCCAGCCCCTTGACTGCCCAAACAGGATTTCTCGATTAGCTCAAGCTGGAATCCACTAGCGCCCCCGATTCCATGTGATACAGTTGGTTCGTTGGGTAACGAGATCCAGGTGTGAAATTTCTGAGCTTCCGGCGTGGCGTCATGGCCCAACTGGTGGCGAATTTGTCACGTTTGGACATGTTGTTTCCGCCGCTAGTTCCAATCCAGCCGAAGTCTATACTTTTCGCGAATGGCCCTCTTCTGCTCAACACTTCACCATTCGTAGATGTCCACGTTACTAGGCGGGGTGGGTGAGTGGAACGTTAAGGCGATCGGTCCGTCATAAATCAACATAGGAAGGGCAATGTCTCCAGTTCTCCAGGTTTCCCCAGTTAGCATAAATGTATGGTTAAGTGAATATTGTGTCATGAAGTCAGGCGTATTTTTTACTCCTGATAAGTTTTAGATAGAACAAGAGATGCTAGGAAAAACGTTACTAGTAAATGGATGTTCCAAAAATTTACAGAAGTCCACAGTTTGATGGACAAGTACATGCCATTTGAAACAGTCCAAAAAGATATACTTCTATATCTGCTCTTCAAAATTTATCACGACATCAAGTACAAGTTAAGTTCTTTCCTATCAAGTAAGTATGCGGCTGCCCAGTTGCGTTTGGCTCAAACCACCAAAGGACCAGTTCTGCTTAATCACCAACCGCAGTTTCTTCCAGTATTCTCATTCACTTTGTCTGTCGGTTCACTTGCACCTAAAGTGACGTTTGTACAACGAGAATAGATCAGCAACTGTGATAGAACAAGTCCCAGAATGAGTAAAAATATTGATGACAAAGCAATCTCAAACCGGTGAGTCCGTTGCTGGGACCCCAGGGGTATCGATCGTTACATACATCGCGACCAGGCTGATCCACTTAGCTCATCCAGGATATTGTTACGCCATCAGAATTGAAAGCTACTGTACTATGACGAAATTGTGTTGCTGTAGCAATGATTATTCAATGCTTAGTGTGAATACACGCATATCCATGCCCTGTATGTTCACTGAATATGATGTACACGTTTTTGGCTTACGAATGACGAGAGTAAATAGAAGGTTACCATTTTGCAACGTGCTTTGTCTTTGCGCTGATGAAGTTGTTAACGGTAACCAGATGATTTGAGTTTTTGACACCGGCTTAAATTACGTGGCGAACGGAATTGTTTTGACAACGGCGCAAGCAGATACCGCGTTTTGATGGACGGAAAAACACACTTGTTAGCAGAGGACGTTTCATCAGTTTCTTTGTTTATCTAGCTGTGCCGATATAGTCTGATGAAGGTTTTCAGATGCCATTGGTTCGTATAACTGCTGGCAGCTTCATCTAGACAGATAAGTGTGTATGGAGTGTTTCTGCGAAGCGTTTAGGACAACCGGAGAATTATTCTCATCCCAAAATTGGTCAAATATATGCCTAATAGTCTATGAGACATTCTTAGGCAATCTCAGACTTCATTCTGTAAACACAAATATCAGGTTTCATTGAACAAAACCTGCTCGTGACCCTCAGTTTGCTGGAGTTAAAGTCCACACATTCACTCGTGGAGTAATCGTGTGTTCGCATGTGGTGATTCATAACGGCGCCGTGTGCGTAGAGGCCGATCTATTTGCTAATTGTGTTTGAATGGCGTGAGTGTGTTTGTTGTTGCAGACGTTAAAAGCAATTCGTCGTCGTTTTCCAAGCCTTTGTGTATTCGTAACTGTGCAGAACAGCAGTAAGTCTTTTTAGTTTGAAGACTCATCAAAATACAGCCAGATAACGAGAACGATTACCATTCGTTCTCCAAAAAACATTGTTCCCCGAAGTTTAATGTTCAAACCCTTCATGCTTAGTAAAGATAAATGGACTCCTTCTCAATCAATGTTTCTTTACCAAGGGTCATTGGAAATAAACGGTCCCGATAACCGGAGCTTTACGTTCTACTTCTGTGTCAAATGAACTTGTCGGTTGTATATACTATGAAATCAGTTACGCAATGATAGAGACAGTGGAATCGAGAAAAATGATTTGTGTTTGAGGCTAGAATCGATACTGCTGCAGATTTCAAACAAGGTTGAAACCCTACAGTCTACTAAACACTTTCGAAATAGGCATATTGAAAGGTGAATCTGGTTGGGAAAGTTTAGATCAAGTAAAGATCGGTTTGCGATTTTTAGGAGATTAATTTGATCGAAATGACCAGCTGACTGATTCACCACTGGTGACAGATTAGTATTTGTATTGCAAGTGAGTAGTGTGGCAGATTTATGATTTTAGTTGAGACCCAAATGTGAACAGTCAGGGCTTCGGCTGGATTCGAACCAGCGACAGACACACCATGCCTCAACGCGGCAAACGCCCTACCAACTGAGCTACGAAGCCACACCAGGAGCTCGAAAATTTCACATTTGGACTCTGTTACTCATCCGTCCTACTGTCTCGTATGGAATCCACCAAATAATCGAGGGAATCGATTGCCCGGTCTAGATTTCTTGAACAGTACACGCTGGAATCCGCCAACGCCACTGCTAAACATCGAAAATGTATTACTAATGAGTGGTGTGGCAGATTTATGATGTTAGATCAGACCCCAATTGTGTATCGAGGAATAAGTTGTTATAAACTAGCACAGTAAGCGTCAAACTGCCACTATGATATTGAGTCGAACACTGTTTATTCGAAAGCTTTGCTGTTTTGCCTGAGCAGATAGGGTTTTTTATAGCTTTCTGTGTGTTTTACCGGCGTCCCTGGTCCAGAACTGCGCATGTTTTATGCAACTCTGAGCAAACGCGACATAGCTGTTTTTTGGTCTGCTCTGACTTTCGTACACATAGGTATGCTTTGGATTACTCCTGTGGTATCACACGTAATGTATTGTATACCGCTGTCTCATAGCAGGACGAATGTATCATCTGTAAACCCTTCGGTATCCAAGCTTTTACCTCGCCCAAAATGTTGCGAATGGTGAATTTATCCGGTCCTCCTGAAACCATGGTGTTTACCTTTTATTGTCTGAGGTCCTGAAACCATAGGTACCGCAGGTGCTTATTTGTGGTTACACATAAGCAGTATGTGATTTATATCCGTTTGTTAATTTCCAACTAGATAATGAAATATTTGTGACCTCTGTGAACAACATATTGATTCGTCAGGTACGTCTCCTCTTGCATCTTATTGGGCTGGACGCAACAGAACTTGAAACTTGGGTTCACTTGAAAAGTGGCCTATAAGTAGGTTTATCAACAATGATGCAAGTAACGCTACTTATAAATTCGAATGGGTACAAGATAATGACGTATGTTGTGCGTACAAACAAATGGTGGAAGCACAGCTCAAGTTTGAGCATGCACATATGAATGACACTTATCATGGCCAATATTAACTACCTGTAGCAAATTTCTAAACTACCTGTGTAAATAGGGCTAATGATGTCAGTAAAAGTCATCCTCACAAAGATCCTGTTCACTCAACCAGAGAGGACAACGTCCACGAATTCCATAAGACTGTCGCCTTGTGGTGTAAACAGTATGTGGTGCTCTTCAGCAGCAAACAAATGGAAACACACAAAATCTCTGGTTATAAGACATGGCAATATGTCACTAAGATGTGGCATGTTGGTGAAGGTCAACGGAGGCTCATGCAAGACTGCACCACAATTTAGCGCTTCTCACCGTCTAAAGCCCCGTAAACGAAGAACTAGGAAAGGCATGTCTGCAGTTCACTAAAGAACAGGTGAGCTTACTTCCTAATGTTTAAATAGTTCTACGGGCAAATCGTGTGACTAAGCTGTTCCGTATAGAATTGCTCGTGATTCTTCAGTGACACATGTTTACAGTGCTTGCAGCTCAGTGTCTTATTAGACCTCGATTTATCCTGATGTATCTATCGTTTGAACGAATTTCTCATCAGCAATCTGTAGCTGTATAGTTTGTTTCGCCCTTAAGTTCCCTAATTTCCCAACTGTCCATGGTGTCATACTACTAGCACTCTGACGACCAAACAAGAGCAAGCTCGGTCACTGTCCAACCGTCGTCCTATCCTAAACGGATGAACTTTATTTGGTTAATATATTTATGGGGCACCAGATTTTAAAGGCAGTATCCAGTTTGTAAGAACTTCCATTTCTAAGAAAGTAGAATGGATTTTCACGAATTCCTGCCAGTTTCCCGAACTATTTGTATGAATACTTGACTGAAGCTAATGACCACCGTAACTATTTGAACACATCTCACTAAACATAGTACCTATCTTGTTGTTCTGTTCACTGGACAGATTGGAAACTTAGCAGAACCGTTGGTTCAGTGGGAGAACCTTCATTTCAATTCAATGGATCCGCATCACACGGCGAGCATTTTAAACGCAGCAGATGGGTTCACCTATATCTCTGGTTTTGCGCCGGACCACGTACGAATTTTTCGAGCGCACATGCCCGACTGGAATGGTCGCATCAATTGGACTGGGGCCCTTGTAACTGATCGCAGTCGGGTCTATATTTCCGGTGAGCGATTTGATGCATTCACAACTGTTTTCTAATCACTAGTTCTTTTATCACTTAGCTTATGTCACCTTTTTCAGATTATCCAAACGACAGAACTGCTGGTACTCAAGTTCAACCTTGTTTGTAAGCCTATTAAGACATACTACTCTATAACACGTGATCCCATTTTGCAGATACTCTTAAATCTACAAGCGTGGAAGGCGTGGACTGCGAATCGAAAATAAATCGTAGCCGAGGCTGTATTCATTACTTATGGTCTATGACCACCATGTTACAAATGTCACTCGCTGAAAGTAACCAACGTCAAATCAGTATGGGAGTTGAGGAGGGTCGGAAAATCCTCAACTCATAGTGGCTAACCAAGACGAGGCCAACTTTTAGTGTGCTGTGGTTGTCTAAGTTCCACTCAGACGAAAAAACCGTCTCAATCTTTGGTTACAAATGGACTGATTTAGCAATTCAAGATCATACTTTGTCCACAAATACATGATCGACAACCATCAATGCAATACTACTGGTCCCTCACTCACCCCTAACTCTGCCAGAACTTTGTTTCAATGTACTACATTGTCTGCTACTGGTCAAGCTACGAGATATGTTTTTCATTTTCTCAGCTGTCGCACTTTTACTTCAGTAATTCACAACCGGTTTCTTCCCAGGACCAACATGGAGACAAACACCGAGCAATGATATTTCCTTCCTGTAATAACCACATCTGTGAAAGCTAAGTGCAAGAATTACATAACAGGTTCCTTCAACTCTTATGTCCTTCAGTGTCATTTGCCATTCACACCTTCCCAAACGACTGGATAGAAAAGACGTTTTTCTCTCAAATCTCCGACAAACTGTTTCGGTGGGTAACCTCTTGATATCCACAAGAACACCAGGACCGGTGGTTTGTGACTGAAAACACAGTTCCCGTGATACTGCGAACCAGAACTACGTATCACCGGAATGCGGACGTTTTATGTTAGACAAAAAGATTGTTCGATTTTAAATGTGATGGTTTGTTTGATAGCAGATGGCCGGTTGGAGTTGTCACAACGTTCATTCCTGTGGTTTAGTCAGCCTACTAATCGAAGACGATGTACTCTGATGTGATCGACTGGGGTAACTAGGCAACATTTCAGATTGGGTTAAAGTTGGATCATTTTGTACAAGAGACATATTGATGTACTGTGCTGAAAAAAAACTAGTCACCAAGACTTACCATCCGTTACCTTGCACTGGTTAGTCATAAAACGCACGTGGCTCTCTATTTCCATTCACTGTATCTCCACATAAGAGAGCTTGCTTAGGGCGCCTTGATTACCTTTGCTGATCTCCTGTGTTTTGCGGCTTATCATTTAGACTATTTAGCTTACATGAGATGTGGTACAACACAGTGTTTTACAGGTAAGGATATTGACATTAGTCACTTTTAATCCGACCGGTTTCGCCGAGAAGTAAGTGCACGAAGTGTGTGTGCTTTGCACACCTCATGTCCGGTATGTGTAACTTAAGTGCTACCAACAGCCCTCTTCCACTCTTGTTCATCAGTATATTCACTGACACCTATACGTTAGAAGGCAGACCAAATCTCAGTTCCACCTACACACCTGTATAACTGTTTTCAACAGTTATATGAAGGTTTGCTGTGTTTGACTTCTCCCATTCCTAGCCGTAAAATAAATCAAAAGTCACGTGGTCTTCATGTTGAATTGTCATCCAGTCGTGAAAACGGTAGCACACGTCGAATACTTTGCTTTTCAGCTTTATAGAAATGGCGCCAAAAGTTCAACAGACATTGTATGCCGATATGCAACCACATGAACTGTTGTGTCCTGAACTGTTATCTGTTCAGGTGTTAAACAGCCAGGTAATCGTCAAAAGCGTCAGAAAAATTGCCCAACCGCACAAGGCTCATACATATCGATAAAAGGCAGTAAACAGTAAGTTGAAGCCTTTAAATGGCGGAAATGGTGCTGTACACATACTCTGCTTTAAAACCGTCAAATTCCTTAGAAAGCTGACGGTTTGAATTGAAGACTGGTTTATTCTTCAAAGAACAGTCATCGTCAACCGCTAAAAACGTGTTGACATTTTGACCTCAAATGAAGCTGGGGTAGGCTCTCCGGATACATTCCGCAACAACAGTCTAGACTGCTCCAGTTCGCCGGTAAGGCAGTGATTAACAAAGAAACCAGCTGTCTGTATACCCCTTTATCATATTACCTTGATAGCTGATGCGCAGTGGTTTGTGTGTGCGTGTGTGTGGTTATCGTTGTTGTCAGCCGATTCCACAGAGTTACTTGAACCTTGCTATCTAAATCCTCAGACTGCATTATTTACATGACAGCATTCAGGGAATGTGATCAATTATTACATTATGCAGAAAGCCGCTCCTGATTTCTCTGTTCAAGTCTGTTGCTGAAAAATGTCTTTGTTTTATTCTGAATTGCTTGTTGAACTGATTGATTGGTGCTCCTTGGGTTTATCTCATCGGCTTATTTCCTCATATGCGACTACTCCCGTCATTGTCTTTAACTATCCGTTAAGGTCAGCTCTGGAATACTACCTCTTACCCATGGCAGGTGAACCGCCACCTTTAAACAGTTTAAAGGTTTGATTTGGTTTGAAATATTCAGATAATAACTAGTGAAAACGGGCAAATTTATATTGATGGAGGCAATCTGTGAAGCGTTGAACAACCAGTCTGTCGGTGTTTGTACGTACTTTCATCAGCAAAATCAGTGGTTTCAGTCGCACATTCTGAAAACACACACTTATAACTTGATTAGAAGATGTGGTAGTTGTACGGAACTTAGTGACAACAAGTGAGAAACGCTCTAAGCAGGGTATGTCAGGAGTAGGTTATTTCGATTAGATAAATATACTTATTCCACCTAATTATCTGTTTGGTAAGACAAGCACAATGTCAACATATGCAGTCTGTAAACAGAAAAGAATGAGTGAGTCTACTAATACAGTCTCAACGAATTAGGAACTATGTCCTCACGTTTTGACACTAGAGTAAACGTTTCTAGAACAGATCCTGGCTCAGGGCAGGTATGTAGTGGTCATGGAGAATGGTTTTGAATATCCTCTGCTTTGAAACATGATCGCATACTCAGGTATCCAGTAGCTGGTGGGGTCCTCATCGCAACCACAACAAAGTTTGCACCCTACATGAATTCTGTCGGGATTGTACTGATTACCCTCCCTAATAGACACAAGCAACAATACATTTACTTCACATCCGCAGTTCGTGTCAGAAAGGTTGCTGTTCATAGGCTGATTTAGCTGCTCATTAAACAAACCATTCATTAAATTGAGTTCTCAATGGGCCAGTGTCTACCTCAAGTCGTTTTTCTCTCGGACCGCATCATGTCACAACTGGCTCCCCTTCATAAACTGTGTAATATGACCGTTTATTTTTAACAAGAAGAAGTGCCCTTCACTTTTCTGAATCTTCTGTAACATCCAGCACCTAAAGACTTAAACGAGATCTGATGAGTGATGGGATAAATTCAGGGGAATTCAAGAACCTTAACTGACCTCCTTCAATAGTATAGCATTAGGTAACAAGATCTAAAGTGAACCTGATCGGAGATTAGGGTTCTCACTTTCATTAACTGTTGCGTTCCCATTTTCCACACGGGCTGAAATCGTCCGACGTTTTGTGACAGGTTGACCACAAAAACGGCTGTTCGATTTCACCCTATAAAAGAAAGTGAATGTTACAACTAAGGAAGATGATTCACATAATGTACAACAAATCAGGTTCACAGCAAGATGTGTATTCACTACACCACACATAACATCTCATCTAGTCTGTTGTCGATACTATGGATATAGGTCAATGTCAAACAATCTGATTGGCAAATACAGATATGGCGTACACGATCGGCTGCATTCCACCACACATGCCTTCTTACAAATCCGGTGACGGTGAACTAACGATCTAGTGGATGTGCTCGGACTACAATTTCCTGCCAACTCCTGACTAATGAACTCGATTCGCTAGCATACCTGATATTGATGAGACTTAACCTGGTCGAAACAGCTGTCCGCCACTTCATTGGTGGACATTGTGACCAACTCTTTGCAAATGGGTTCCCGTCGGAATCCTATTGGATAATATTGTTTGAATCAGCCTGTGAGTTCCAATTGTATTATTTCCCGTGGGATGACAGGGATACAATGTTTCTACGTTAATTTTTGAATGACTCTGAATGATTAACTTTAGGATCAAGCGTTTTGAGTTCATTCATGTCTAATTATGATCACTGATAGTCAAATGCTTGCATGTACTGTTTCGATTGCGTAACAGTGACCAAACTAACTATGATAAATCAGATAACACAAACCAATCAGGATGGCCTAGGTCGAGCACTGAGTGCAAGAAGTAAACTCAAATGATGTCCCATATAAAGTAACTGGTCGATAGTGATGGACCTGCCTGATCTCCGAAATTAACTTGTGACTCAGAGTAACAGCTGTAGAAAGCGATCAAAATTAACAGTGGCTTGATGGTACAATTACGAAAAACAGTTTACCCCTGTTGTATTTTTATAGAGTGTAACATTTTTCCTTAGGCGCTTTTCTTTACTTGTTTCAGGGTGACCTTTTTGCTCCAGTTTAGATTAGACATAAGTGACCTACAAAACATTTGACACGCATCACGTTGTGGGTGACAGTCTGAAAACTGAAGGTTTTGGTAACAAAAGATTGTAAAGTTCAACAGATACAAAGTGCTCTATTAACAAAGCTTAGTTAAAAACACGTCATCTAACCAATGTCACGTCATTTATTGTTTTGATCAAACCACGGTCTAAATGCCGACGTTTGGCTCAGCCGATTTGTCCATGTCCTCAAAAGTAAACCTGGGAAATATGACATGTGATGATCGATCCAGGAATGTTACACGAAATGATTTTCTTGAGAGGATGAACGGCAGTGCAGACAACTGCTCAGGAACTCAACTGTTACATTTCATACCCACATTCAATGCTCGTAACTCAGAAAGAGAAAGAAAGAAAGGGCGTTTTTCGTTTTGGTTTAAGTCACTGTTGTGTGCATCCCAAATAAACTCACCACAACTATTGAGTAAGCAGTCTCTGGGTACCATTTGTCCTGAACACCAAAAAGCGAGAGTGGTTGAGCGTTCAGATTTGATTATTCGGTCGTGCCTAATGTGAGGTCAATGGCGCAGTGTTTAACACGGTTGCCTCATGATTGGAATGTTCGGAGTTCAAATCCCGACCGTGGCAAGGATATGCACTACTGACGAACTCTAGTGAGAGCGGAGCTCGAGTCTAGTGCTTGGTTTCGAAAGAGGCTGACTGCAAAGTCTATCTAAATGCGAATGCTGCGATCAAATGTGTGATGGTCAAATTAAAAACTACGAGCATCACTGCGTCGGAATTCAGCACTGATACGCTAGACGCAGTTCCCCGTATATTAGGTCTGAAAGAAGCTAAAGTATAGTCCAACCACTTCCCAAAATTATGCTTCCACTAAGATGGTAAGACAAAAATTTCGCAGGCGAAACCCCGTAGGCCAAACCCCAATTTGTGAATTGAAGGAAGGCTGCTTGTGTTTGCCGCTTCGTAAATCCGTAGTTAACATGCCATGATACCACAAGTAGGTCATTAATATCTCCTGTAAATGTTTAGTGTTCCTTTATGCCGATGCTCTTGAGTAGTTATCGTTAGTTAGTGCTCACTTTTGTGCAACTGTCCTAGCACCTTGGTATTTGTCATCAGCCTATTGGTCTTTATTGACAAATACACAGGGTCACTGTCGAGTGATAACTGATGACTGATATAATGATCGGCATTCATCAAGAATGTCGTAAATAACAGGCACTTCACATGATGTCATAAGTCCCCCTCGGGAAGGAAACACTGATGAAGGACGCAATCTATAAGCATCCGAAATGACTTGATTCTAAATCAGACCGACAGGTTGAGCTCTTGGTACACACATAACGTGGCACTTCTCACGTTGCTGTGCGTACGTCATTCACGTTCATTAACGTCACAGCATGTCTGGCTTTCAGTGAACATAACTTTGTAGAGTGACAAAGATGAACAGACACCGTCAAGTTTGACAAAACGTTAACAGGTAGCTTAGAAAAGAGAAGCGAATTTCGAATGTTGGGTGAAAATACCCGGGTAAGATATTGGAAGAAACGTGTAGCGAACAAGCTTGTTTTCGGTGCTTCATCACCAAGCTGATTACAACACATTTATATGGAATAATCATTTGCGAGAAAAGGTACAGTAAGGGACGGAACGGTTCATCGTATCTTTCACCTAAGGGCAAAAAATCGGTATAAAATTAAACTGGACACGTAATTTTGCTGCAAATAGGTCTTGTTTAAGGCTACATTAAGTTTGTTGCTTATATTCCCGGAGACATTATCGCCCTTAAAAGGCAGTGAAATTCAAACGTTATGTGAAGTGTCTAATTTTGTGCCACTCAACATATGTTTATGAGGAAACTGTTCGAGATAACCATTTTCAACCAGTACTTCAAATATGAGTCGTTTTTCCATTTCTAGGACATCACTCGAGCAAATTTTCATCGATCTATCGGATTAGATTAATTTTCTGTTGTATTGATTCATAACTGTAGAAATTCGTATACTCTCCGGTCCTCGCCAACTTACGGTGTACTTTTCTTTGTATCATCCCATCTGAGCGGAGGGACAGGAAGACGTCTAGGAACGAGATGCCGTCAGGTGACTCAGGCTCTATGGTAAAACATATACTCCCGTGGGCCGAGTTGAACCGTTCCAGTATTACTCAAGGGCTTATTCATTCATCCGTTACACAAATTATATCATCTGCATATCGCTTGTGAAGAGTGAACGAATTAATCTGGTTTGTTGACGCTCCACTTTCAAGCTTTGTCGGTAAAGCGAGGAAAATATGCTCGAGTGATACCCTAGAAGAGGAAAAGCGATTCATATTTAAAGTACTCGTCGAAAACAGTTACTCTGAACAGTTTTTTCATTGATATGTTGAGTAGCACCCAATGAGACAATCCGCATACTTCAGAGAAAAAGTCTGTTTATATTTCATTACTTTTCTATAGAGACAAAGATGAACAGACACCGTCACGTTTAGCAAAACGTCAACAAGTGGCTTGGAAATGTTAAGCGAACTCCGAATGTCTTTAACACGTCAAGTTTTGGTAAGTACGCCGGCAAAGTGTTTTCAAGCGTCCCATGGCAGTGCTTAACTCAACGTGATCAGTACAGATGGCAGAGTTCTCCTGTTGACAATGAAACTGTGTCATTACTTTCACTCAGGTTGCCGTAATTTTGCGAGCATTCTGTTGGCTTTTTACTGGTAAGGGGTTCCTCTCTATGAATCATTCAAGTGTTCACAATTTAACGAAGAAGAATAGATTAGCGCATGTGACATGGTCAATGAGACGTTGTCTGTAGCACACTGTGTATATCAACCTGTTTAATCTGAACAGATGAATGTAGTTTCAGTTGCTTCACCTTTATCAAAGACATGGAATGTGAAAATTGAATGGAAAGGTAGCCATGATATGTATTCTGGAGTGATCCCATCCACGTGGCAGTTTTAGATTGTCACTTTTCTCAAAAGACTTTATTCACGAGTGTTCAGTTACCTTCGTTTCTTGTACTTGGTGTGCTGCAAGTGGTTGCGCTCGACAACTGCGATTTTAAACAATGCACCGAAGGCCAAACACAGTCCAAGCTTGCTAACACGGATTGCGCATGCCACCCACGATGCTGTGACTTGTTGTTTTGCATGTGATGTGGTCAACGTGCCAGTCTGCTGGAATGTTGAAAGTAACTTTGGTATTCCACAGGCACACCCCTTATCCGTGTATCCTACTTAGCTTGTGGATATTTGGAATTTTTGGCAGTGTGTTGAACTTTACTGGCAAAGCAAATTGTCTAACTCGCTCTGATCCGGCAAACCAAGCGCAAGGTCAAACAAGTGTATTGCATTTTGTAAGCAGTGTAAATGCGACTTGCACGCAATGTACACGTTTGATCCGTGCGATTCGAAGGTGAATTTGGGGTCTGGAGATTTTAGGTGTCGTTTTCACTACACAGATTTGAGCATTTCTAACTTGGAAACTGAGAAGATTTCCGTTTGTAGCCTTCGCTTCCAGGTCTGCGACTTCGACTGTCTCACGACCACATATGTAATTTACTAAAACTTAGGAATTTTGTGCGTAAACGATTACACTGGTCCGCCTCATCAATCGATTAGGAACACGCGTGACTTACATCCGCTGCCGAATCTGTCGGACATTAATCTGTGTACAGGCATCAGATTGAGGACCCTGGCTGAAAATCAATACCCTCCTGTTTCGTGATTTGACTAACCAATAACCGTTTAGTGATCATCAATTGCAGATGAGAAACATCGTGTAGACCAAACACATCCAGTTGACAAAAACAATATTCGTGCTACATTTTGGACCGTTCAGATGAAAGTTTCTGCACCTAATGCGAATCTAATGACTTACTACCCAGCAGGCATGGGTTAGTTAAATGATATTCTTTGTGATGGAGATTAATGTAGAAAATTTTAATGTTTTTGCTAGTAGAGCCCTTGTTGAGTGCACGTTTGGTTTAAAGTCAGGACTCTGCGACGAGTCCTCTGCTACGTGGAAATCGGCAGCAGGGCGGACATCTGTTAGCCAACCTACATCAGAATAGACAAGTAGAATGTAAGGACGTAAGCTAAAACCATCTGGGTGACTTTGAGCGCCATTCAGTAAGGCGACCCAATAAAATCGCTAAATTACTTGTTATCCTCCACCTGACTCCCCTCAACTTGCCCTGAAAACAGCCTGGTTTTCAAATAATCACTGAGGTCCACACACATTTTGATATGATTTCCTGTAAATGTTACACTTTTAAAAAAGTAACGTAGACAGATGATCGATAACCGAATCCTATTCTCACGTTGCTCTTCGATGGCATCTTAATTTATCAATATCAAGATTATACCAAAAATATTTTAAGCAGCAGTTTTCGATCTGGCAACGGTATGCATGCACAGTACCACTAAATTTAGGAAGATACCACCTCACCAACAATATACATATATACATATATATATACATATATATAGATGTCAAAACAAAAGTCACCTAAAGTGATAACCTGAGAAGTAATTTAACCATGTCATCACTAGGAAACCTGAGTTGTCCCACTGGCTTTTTATCCTTCAAATTATGGTTTTACCCCCCCCCCCTAATTATTGCAGTAGAAGCATTAACGTTCTGAAGTTGCATATCGATAGCGCTCGCCTACTGAAATGTTAGGAATTAAGTAGGTAACCGTTCTGTTTACCATTTTGTGCGCACTCCTATATATATATATATATCAAGATCTATCGTTTCGAATTATTTATACAGATATTCTTGGATTCTCCCATCTGACTTCACAAACTTTCTAATTCTTGGGAGCCTGGAAGTTCGGAAAAATCGTTCGAATGTCAGGGTGAAAGTATCCGGCTGGTTGACCACAGCTCTGCGCCAGCTTTGATTCGCATTGTCCGACCGTGCCGTTTGTGTCTCACAGCTTGTTGAAGACCACACGAAATGACGAGTTAAGTTAGCCCACAATTAATATGAAGGACAGCAAGCAGGCAAGGGTCAAAATTCCGTAGGGGATTCACCGATGATGCAGTAGTGAGATTGGATCTAACATTTACATACCGCAAATTGTACCCTGGGAAACAGTCAGTAAGATGTTAAGTCCGATCAAGAGTTAAGACAGTAAACGGAGGAAATGTTTTACACAGATTTTGACCAGTTTATTCACCTTACACAACAAAAGCTACAAATGTGTACGCAGCCCCATGCACATTCACGCTGACTCTTGGGGTTTTTCAGTGGTCGTTCACAAACGGGGTTACCTGTATGCCCGAGTATGCTGACAGTGCAGATCTGGTGATCATGTACTAAGTCACATTCATTGCAAATAATGCGTCTCAAATGGCTGCGTTCACATCAAGTGACAGGGGGTGCGTCGATGTTCCATTTCTGGTGACGATCTTCTGCCCAGCGGGACCGGAATAAATCGTTATATCCCGACATATTCTACACTCATACGTGTCAATTAGGCATCATTGTGATGCATCCGATCCGCTCAAACAAGCTCTGTTTCTTGTGCGTCAAGGGCGTTTGTCTTTAAGGCTTAACGACTCACTGGCCTGTGGTTGTGCACCACATCGGTGCTCAAAACTCAATCAGACATCTGTGGTACTCGACCGTTTACTTTACCCACTGTGATCGATCAATTCAAGTGGAACATTTGTTGTGTGTATCTATTCAAGAAGATGTTAGTTGTTCCGATGATCTGATCTTTTACACAAACTACTTTCTTGGGGAAATATCAGCAATTATAATTTGTCTTTCAAGCTTTGGCCGATCTTGACAACAGGATATTTTTCTGGATAGCCAAGTGAAATGATCAGAGTGTTTGTTATCCTCTGGCAAACTGACAGTATTCATTATGGACAGATAATTCCTCTTCCTGCTTTGTCCGCCACTCACAAATTGTTCATTTGTTTATGCCGTCTGTAACCAACGCTAAATGAACAAAATTTGCTAACACGTGATATCGTTCATTCTGTTACTCGTTTGTAGAGACAATATGAAATGAGGGTGCTGTTACGTGATATGGTTTTTCAAATGAGCTAGAAGATCTGTCCAGAGTTTGGTGAAATTTGCATTTAGTCGGGTGAGAAACAATTATCTTCAGTCTTCTTTCCATTCCCTGTTTTTCTCTCTGTTTCATATCATAGAACCGGCTACCGTTCTGCTTACATTCGAGACAGAGAATGAGGTCTATTTTGTTTTGCGTGAACAACCAACCACAATTACTACAAACTGTCGAACAAAACTGAGTACGTCACCCACGACATCCAAGCCACGTATGAAATCCACGTTTGATGGCAGCCTGACAGATGTTGCTCGATTGGTACGCATCTGCAAAGGTGATCGTGGTGGTTTGCCACATGTGAACGAGGAAAAATTTGGTACCTTCGCTAAAGCAGATTTTGAGTGTTTAGCAGGAGACCAGAATGGACAGTTCTATGCCTACACTCACATTGTGGCTGCCTACTGGGATAATGAAACCCAACGATTGTATACCGTCTTTACATCAGAAAGGTTGGTCGTATGCCTCTGTTTAAAGGTCTAACTCGTGAAGTCCTATTTGAGAAATCTGTTTCTGCAGTTATGAGACTGCAGTAGACGTTAGATCCAAAATTGCGTTCACCCCGGTTTACTTGTCAATGAGAGCAACCTCTGCTAAACCACTGTAAAAGACAACTGCGTGAACCTTGTTCAACGATTTTGATCATGTGATACTAAATGAAATCAAGGGACCAGTTCTCGTCTTTTCCATTTTGCTACGTTAACAAGTTGTTCATAAGTCATTTTCAAGCATGCCCAAGAGTTTAGGTTTGATAGTTCCATGCCGCCCATGGTGTTATGTTTGACACGTTAAATTTACGAGCACAGCGACAGATGAAATTTTGGTCTGAACCAGATATGCACATACCACTGGCCGTACTCGGCACACTTGATTCCACTTTAATATCCCATCTCAAAATGCGTTAACCCACAATAGCGTCTGAAGGTGGAAATCGTAATTAACAGTATATTTTCAAGCCTCATAACACAAATGTCATCGTGAGCTAAAACACTAAGTTGAATCAGAAGGCGTTTTAGCAAAACCAGATATTTCGTTAGTTAGAAGCGGTTTTTCGTTTGAAATCTGGCGTTTGTGAGATCATGTTTTTCAAGGTTGTAATCAGCACACGTGTTGTGATCAACTACCAGAACAGCGCTTGTGCATTAGTTATCTACACCAATATCCACCATCTCTAACGTGGAAAAAAATTCAGGCTGTTATGGAAACTTAGGATTAGCGAGCCTTCCGAACTGTTCGTTCTCTTATGAGTTTGCCAGTTCTTGAAGAATACACTATTTGTTGACTTATCAGTACCTTCTTCATTTTCTCCCTCACAAGGTGAAGTGGCAGCGTGAGTTAGACGGCTCTTTGTCAACGCGCACTTCCCAAAAACTAAGGTATTTAATCAAGTGATTAAATCACAAAACGCATAATCATGCTCCACAAGTACCCACTGCTTATGGAAGGGCGCCAGTCACCGAGACACTCAGTGATTAGCTAAAACTTTGAAGTGTTCTTTCATCTTGTACATTCATCCTACAAAGCTGTGTTTCCAGCGCTTTGTTTCATTGTTGTAATTGTTCCTGGTGATATTCAATGTTTCGTTATAAGGTCATACTTCAAGACTGCTTACTCTGTATTCCTGGGTTTATCAGCATATCTCACCTCCTATCTGGAATATCTATCCGGAAGTTATCGTGGCACTTCCATCCGTAGGTGAAAACAGACGCATATTCAATACCACACTTTAGAACCTGAACCTATAAGATCATCCTTCTTGTCACTCTCTGAGCTGCACAGTTTGTACATCAATCCAAGTGAAAGATATGAGCAAGGCTGTGTATTGAAAACGAGTCAAAACTAGAGTAGAGGGACTGGGTGTATTTGGCGAACAATTATCTTACACGGTCATCAGGACGAAGTGTGGATCGTGCTAAACAGATGTATATGGAAGTAGAGACGTTAGAACCAGGTCATGGGAAGTCAGCAAAAGAGCGAAAAATATTATTCCATACAGTTGTGAACAGAAAGTTTATTGAAAATAAATTTGTGACGCCCAACTATCCTATTCAAATGGCTCAATGGAATCCAGCGTTTCGATGTCTCCATAGAGTTGAGACGTTCAAGCATTCGATCGTTCAGCTACGATGTGAATAGGTAATCGGGGTAGTACAGAACTCTCCATCCAAAGCTGAACCCGCCTCAGGCAGTGTTGACCGACATACTCCAGCTTCATTTCGAAAAACCGACGTTCTTTTTTCCCTGTAGGTTTGTACAATCTCTCATTTGATGATACCGTCGGAGATGGATCGATCAATGTTGAGTGATTCGCCTTGCCTGCCTTGTTAGGGGATGCAACTCTAAATAACTTCTGAGTGAACTAGCTATTTGCCTAGGACTTTTAGTTTCTTCCATCCATTACATGACCTGTGTGATGCTGCACACCGGAATAGACTCCATTATTGCGTGAAGTCTCCAGATAAGGCTCTCAGTGACTGACAGTGATGACTAGACTACATCTATACTGTTATGTGATTAGGCAAATGTGGCACATGCATGAGCGTTCCCTTGTTTAATCCTCAGGAGTAGACGAGGTGTTCACCACTGGGGAGTCAAAGCGAGCATGAAACTGGAAGCTGGTAGAAGCTTTATGTAGCCAACTCTTCCCTCCGCTGGCTGTTGTACTTCCATTTTCCCATAGTGGAAACGATCAGGACTCCCCAGTTAGCCTGCTAATTAGCTAACATCAACAGCCCCTTCGCAGGCCAGTGAGTGTTGGCCTGAAGGACAACCGACCCTAGCCAACCGCCTTCCAATAAGTAGGAGAATGAGGGTCTGAAGTTAAGGAAAGTGTAACTTTCAACCTTATCTGATACCTAAATGACCGCGGCTCCATGGAATGGCTGGTAAGTGTCTGGATTACCACTCTGGAGTTGGTGCACCCTTCATACGGATAAACCGATAAGGTTGAATCAGGTAGTTGGTATCTCATGGGTATTCAAGGGGATCAGCTAGTCGCAAGAGAAAGTCTCATGGTTTACTATGAAATTTGAACATCACTGCAGGCCTATTGTCTATTAAGCATGGGGAATAGATGATAACACCATGTTGTAACGGATACGAAGTTTCTGCAAACCTCACCATTACTCATTGGCTAAGACCAGTGGTTGTTTGTATTGTAAACAACGGAGAATATAAGATACTCAAATTAAAACCTCGTACAGATATTTAAAACTGGTAGAAATACATTTGTATTTTACTTTAAATCTTTCTTGCAAAGTGACGTCATTTATTGTTGTGAATTCTAACCTCGTCATGGTCATCATATCTCCTGTTGTCTATCTCATTATTACACGCACAAAACATCTCATTCGCTTGTCTGTTTGGCACTGACGACCAGGTTGTTTGTAAGGTGAAACACTTTACTTGATGACCAAATATCAATGGTTCATCAGTCAATCATTATTTTCAGATTTCCCAGGTTAATTCAGTTACACAGCAAGTCACTTCGTCTAATGAACTAAGATTACATGTTTTACTGTTAACGATATGATTACTATTGCTCATTCACTTTCGTTTACTTGCAAAATTCTAGCAGTACTTTTCAACTATCTGCTATTCTCTTTCGAAAAACTGCAGTTGGGCACCGCTGGGAAGCGCCCTTTGTGTCTTTTCGAAACAGGACATCATGACCGCTTTCAGTGGCCCTCTCATGCGGACTAACTCGATCAGGTTCAGTCGAGTACCAACCCCGGTGCCAAATTCGTTCTCAAATATTGTAAGTTTGTGTCGGATATGTTTAAACGCATTCTTCTTATGATTCACTGAAAATTCTGAAACATGCATGTAATTTCCAGCAGTTTTTGATATCGCAACATGAACTCTTATTCATGGTTTGTCAACGTTCACGCTCATTCAGCAAAAACTTTAACAGGCCTTGTATTTGCACAGGTCCAATGAGAAAGTTCGGGAAAAGGAATTTCTTGTTACAAATCAGGGTCATATACTGCAGATCAAACGGATTGTGAACATCACCCTGGAAGGAGGCATACCACCGTGCTATATTTCGGATTGGTTTGCGAATGCATAGTGATACGGGATTTGAGTAAATATATGGAAAACTTCTGTGATGCCTCTCCAGCATGAAGATACTTTTATAAGATCGAAGACAACAATTAGAGAGGTGGGACTGTTTACAACACAGAGTTTGCTAGTTTGTCTCTCGTTTTGACTAAATTTGCCGGATTTGTGCATCAATTATTCTACAAAGTATTGCCGATAAGCTGACCAAAGTGGACAGTCTTATGTAAAGTGTCCTTATTGCGTAAACCAGCGTAACATTTCAAACGACAAGTATGTGCTTGTCCGCATACCGTAGGTGTAAGTATGATCAGCCAGGTTACCTGCATATAAGGATATGACAGCAGATCATACAAGATACTCATCAAGATGTCTAAGACAACGAATCCTAGAAATGTCGTTAAATCTTCACAATCAACTGACAGAATATCACACAGAGCTCGGTGCACGTGGTTCAGTCGAATCCTGAGTAACAATGAGAGAGTGATTAACGTAGGCCAAAGGTTTGGCGAATAACATTCGTAAAGATACCTTTAACTTGCAAAGTATCAAGACCACGTATTTGCTTTGTTTTAATCACCATTGGACCTACGAAGGTGAGGGAGAAAATCGCGACAGTATATGATCTAGCTACACTCCGGACACGTAGAGAATTTCAGGTTATTGGATGCCACAGGAAGCAGAATATGAATACCCTCGACAAGTATATGGCAATCATTTTCATTCTTGTCTAACTGTGGACAGTTTGTAATTATACAATATCCGATGCACTGTATATTGGGAATAGACAGTGATCGACAGTACTAATTGGTGAATGACGACGTAATTACAGCAAAAATGTCAGCTCATTCAAATAGATCTATTCGAACAAATTTCACAGTGACTTCATAAGAACTCTAGGAACTTCCCTCGAAAGAATAACATCACTGTTATCTAAGAAAGAGAAACCGGTTCATATCCGAAGAAAAAATCAACCCAAAGCTCCAAAGTCTACCGGTAACTGACGCTATACTCATCACTGTATATTAAGGATATTATCCGACATTCCGAGCTAAAGATGTGAAGTAGACAGAATTGTTGAGTTGCGCACAGTGTCCAACAAACTAATGACTGTAACTGGGACTCGAAATAGTTGAGTTGAGAATTAAACTTAGAAACTAGTGCAATTTTTGTTAGTAGAACGCACGCTGCAAGTGAATGTAACGGGAAATATGATTTCACGCTATCTCAAACATACAAACGCGGTTCGTTTCACTTTAACGACGACCACGAGTAGTACCCCAGCAAGTTTCACTGCAATAAAACACAACACCGTGTGAACTGTGTTTACAACGTTTCCGGCGCACTCCAATCCTTAATTTACTACAATTGGAGATTAGTGGCTTGCGGACGAAAATTTTCTAAAAAAAAATATTTCCTTTGTTCGTCGCCATTGAAAACTGCATGCACCCACTATAGTACAGCACACTATAATGCCACTTACAGAATAACACCCTGATTGAGAAGGTTTCGAATGGCCAAATTCTGTGGGATCACCTGTATTAATAGCCTGTCTGAGGCTGCACAGCCTCCTCCCAAACGGACGGGATTCAGAAGGTTAAAAGTCAGTAGCAGCTATGGGAAACAGGTAAACGTCTACTAGAAGAAATCCAAACCTAATTTGATCGTTTTTGGCGTTGAAGGATCCGTTGCATGTCTGGAGCGAACTAGACCTGAAATATGGTCAACTCATTGTTGATGTGAAGCTGTGGAAGAGGCTATGACCGCAAGATAGCTATTTATTTCAACCGATCACAGGGAATGAGCAGTTCGACTGGCACATACTGTTGTTCACATGTGGCTAGACCGCGCATTCGATTTGCTGAGTCGGACAGTATTTTGGCTGGGGAGGCTGAAGCACCCAAATGATCTCAGTTCTACATGCTCCTAACCATCAACAAAAGTGAGAATCTGAAACAATTCATTTCCTTCAGAAGTTTCAACGAAACCGTTAGAACACGAAAAATGGTGGATACAAGCATTCCGTATTGACTGTTCACTACCAAATTCACAATATCGTGAATCGGCTTTTCTATACCGAGCATTTAGAGGTGAGTGGGATGAATAGTCAATCGGTCCGGTGGGAAAGGTCGCTAAGTCCAGGTCAGGGTCAAGCTCACTAACAACTGTTTCTGAACACACAGGGCCGGCTTCATTCGGTTGATTGCGGCAGTCTCAGCAAATCGTAAGAATTTTGGATTGAGATGACGTAATAAGATTTTGGTTGCACAAGCCGGGTCGATGGCTTGACCAGTGGTCAGAGAGTGTCTTGCAACTGTGTACACTGGTTGCTTGCATGTTTCACCGTAATGATAATCAACAAAACGACGTTATCCCTCGAAAAACAGCAAGCTGTCCATACACCCTTTTGCGATTTTTGGTGTACACTGGACAAACGCATGAAGTAGTCTTTTTATGATTGTGATGATACCCTATGTGTAACCCGTTTCCATAGCAGACCAAATTAATTACACGATTACCCACCTCTTCGGGAACAATGTCCTGGTTGATTAGGAAGAATGAACTAATAGAAGTGTTAGTTGAATATCCTATGACAAAATGCGCAACAACATAGGGTTTATCATCTGAGCTTGCACACGGCAAAGAGGTGTGTGCATGTCCGGAAACGGAAAGAAGAGTATGAACTCTAAAATGACAACACCTGGAACACTAGGCGCTTGAATGAGAGTGAAATCGAGGCGAAGGAATCAACGAAGTTACGACGTAAGGCTCACCGTACAACAATGGCAATAAATCAGGGTCGGGCTACTTAAAAGTAAAAGACTATGGTAGACCAGAGATATCGGGTCTATGAGCAGACAAATTTATCAGAAACGAAAAGTGCCATAAATGAACGAAACGCGAGTATTCAGAGCAGTCAGAATCCTAAGAGACAAGTAAATTGTGCAGAACACATGCCACCCCATTAAAATCAAGGCAATTACTTCAAAGAAGGGGCGACTACAGTGGGTGATCAAAGCTGAACTGAGATTATTCCAACAAACCGAAATACATCAGTGGATGTACCACAGTTAACACCGTGCGAAATCGGACCGAACAATGAGAAATAACGAGCGAAAATCCGCGACAAAAACATCAGCCAGACAAAAGAAACCGGATTCTTAAACGAAAAACCTCGCTGCGTTGTGAATGGGAAACCTAATTCATAAATGCGAGCTCATGATTGATGAGGAAACGTGCAAATTGAATCATAAAAACCTTGTTTTATTTAACGAATTTTCAGTGAACCTCACATTACGTATACAATGCACTCCAATCTGATAAACTTATGCTGTAATGCCAGCGGAAAGGCAAGTTATCCCTACTTCGCACACATTCGGCGGCAGGCGTACGCTTATCGTCCTTGTGGGCAGACGGTAAGGTAACTGTTAGCCGACCAAACTATGCATTAGATCTGATGCAACATTGAGTCAGGCAGGAAATGTGGTAACTCTTCTCGGAATATATTGAGTTCCACTGCCGCCACTGTGATTATGATGCATCTGTTGTGATAGAATGAGATTTCTTTAGACGATAAGCTTTATAGAACATTTATCGAACGAGTTTACTGGATGCGGTTTCTATCGGTGTTCCGGCTAACATTTTGTTTGTGAGGACGCAGAAAACTTCGCACGGAAAATGATCGACAAAGACATAACACCACTACGTATACCAGGTTGTTGAGTTTGCTGTGGAATACAGTTGACACGATGACTGGCCATAGACGAAAATATCGGTTGAACTTTTGCTGACTTATGGGTAGTTCACCGTTGCAAAGCGTTCAATAAAGTGTCAATTGGGACTGCGTATAAGTGACCCCATTGTATGGTAGGTGTCAATGTGACATTACCATATGCCCAATGTGTCCAATCAAAATCATTCGATTTCACCCCAGCTTACATCTGAAGGAGGGAAACAAAAGAAAATCTGCCAAGTAAAACATGAACTTTAGTGCGAAACACAACGCAAAAGGAATGGACTGCAACAAGAATTCTTCAAAGACTTCTCCATGTTAGTACTATGTTCTACGAGTATCCGTTGGGGGATATTCATAGAAATCAACCCCCACCCACTTAACTTAAGTCGGATGTTGCCTCCCAAGCAAGGATGGAGAATCTCTCAAACGTTTTTGCAACCGACATTTAAAACACAGAGTGAGTGGAATGCACTAGTATAATAAATAGCACCCTTCCCATCCCAAATGGATTGGCAGGCAGCCTCTTCTGAGAAGATGCATTAGACTCGAGTTTCTTTTTTTGCCAAGGCTTGTGAACGGTTTTTAACTATGTCACGACCCAGACTAAAGATTCTCCCACGCCTTCATGAGGCAACTTTGTTGACCACACCCCATTAATCAAAGCTTAGATAACTGTGCTTGAGTTCTGTTCAGGCCGTCCATTCACCTCCAGAAGAAACACAGTTAGCGCTTCTTCATCTCCGATCGATGACTTCACGGCCAGAACTTACTATCAGGTAGAACACAGAAATCTTCAGCTTGTTAAACGATATTTTGATCTGTGGTAGGTGGTAGGGGATTTGGCTGATATAAGCTGAACGCCACAAAAAATGGTTGAAACTGTTGCATTCCCGTTGACGTTGCAGTTTAATCTTCCCGAAAATCGAATGTGGTGGGTAGTTTGCGTAAAATATTTTAGTCGTTACCAATATGAGGTCACTGGAGCAGTTGTTTTGCTAGTATCCAACTTGAGATGTTGTAATTGATGTTGTAACTGATGGTTCACCTGATCGTGATTCGAAGTCAGATTGTTGTCACTACTTTGTCAGCAGAACTTAATGTTTCGATTTTTGTTGTTAACTTAATGATCTTTATCTATATGCGTTACGTCAGACCCTTTGCCTCAGGTCCCTTAGCTTTTTAGCCTGTCTCATGACTACTGAATTCTTGATAAGTAGTTTGTTTTGTCGGATTACAGCGAATAGTTTAATTGCGTTGACACAGTAACATTCACACTTGTATACCCGTCTTCTGTACAGCAAACGTGCATAAAAGCGGTAATCCATGATTTTCCAATCAGCATTCATCATGCGAAAAAGTCAGTTTCGTTATATCCTTGGCCCAGATGTTAATGCATGTTATAGCCTTTCCATCAGATATTTGTTTCAGACCAGAAAACAACCTCAGGAGGTGATAAAAAAATTATGACAAACCAAAATAACGCGAAGTGGATTACAGTGACTGTTAGTCGTGTAGGTAGCTGAATACAAAAAGCATAGGAGAACTGAGTTAATCTTTTAAAGTGTGAGCAGCGAAATGTTGATTTTGGTATGTTGGAAGACCCAAATATAACCGTACGTTTTTATGAACGGGCCGATTCACACTCGAGTAATGGAGCTGCTATGCTTATTACCTGTGGGAGAACGTCGTAGCTATCGCGACGCGAAGACAGACGTCATGTGAGAGGGAAGTTACACACAAATTACCTTGTGCCTCCTAACATGTTACAACTCTCTAACAATCCTTTGAGAGTGTGTTGTTTTTAGTCAATATTGTCGGAATCCTTCATCACAGTTTTGTCTAGACCAAACAAACTTAGGACTACGGAAAGTCTTTTCATAACCGTACTTTGAAATATTAGAACGGCTCGAAAATTTACACCCGCAATGACCAAACATTTTGTGCCTATAGATTCATGCTGCTGATTCTCAGTGTGCTCGCAGCGAAATAATTAAGCAGTGATTGTATAACATTGCAGCATAGGGTCAGCTCAGATTTTGGTTAACAACTTTTTACAGCCACCATAAATCATACTGGTACTGGGCAGACACAGAGGTGACCGATCATCTGAAAGACTTCCTGTGAGAACGTGCGATTAAGGCACTCATTGAGTTCATTCGTGGTCCAGTCAAGTTGATATCGTTGGCATGCAGACATGTAGAATTCCGTAGCAGAATCTCAAAACGTGGACTACATAGTTCGCCTTTTCATCTGTAGTGGGTGATAATACCTTCAGTAGGGTGGCGGTAGGCGCTACATATTTGCTGCCTATTCACTTGTACCTCAGCACTCAAACGAACTGATTCACCTAGTACCAAATTTCCCACACGTATGTTGCCAACTGACCACATCTGTAAGTTGAACAACAAAGCCCTTGACAGTGACCCATGGCTCCCGCTTACTTACACTTTGACCATCCCAGTACAATATGAATTCGCGCCAAAAATTTACATATTTTTCAGCCTTCTGCCTTGTATAGTGTGTGGTAAGCACTCTGATACATTAAGAGGACCGAAAACAATGATACTTGTCAAAATAATGAATCACCCGCATACGTCAATAGTTGTTTAAACTGTGGATAGCACCGTATTAGCAAAGACGCCAAGTGGCTCCCAAGTTTCTATAACGCGTTTACGAATGATGGAGTCTATAGACGCTACCCAAGCAGATCTGGCCATGCCTTGGTAAGCCCTAAAAATTTCAACAACCAGAACACTGATATCCTTATCGTAGTTTGCCCAGTTCGGACGATGGAACATCACACAACAACTTACCAATCAGTCGTGTGGTTTCGGCATGACTACAATGGGGACTCGAAAATAAAAATTAGCGACAAAACGACCTAACCGGATCTCGGCCGAAATGGCTCACTTTAATAGAACCAGTTAGTGTACGAGCATTACGTCACAAATTTTGTTGCACTCTTCATCAACTGTGTTGTGTGGATACAGATCTATCAAAAACATTTTGTTTAAAGCGTTCCACAGTTGGGTATCATCGCTACTGAGCCGCGTCGTTCTATATCGAAAGAAGCTGTGGTCAATTTGACGCTAGCTTCAAGCTAATTTGCTAAAATCCTTCGCGGGCTGTTTTGACCACTTGAAAAAACTAGACCTAATGTTAGCCCTTATTTCACCGAACACTGGGTGCATGTCCTGGATCACCACACCCAAACATTGGCCAGTCTGCCGGCGTGTTCTACAACTGATTTACGCCTGTTTGACCGTTAGGTTCAGACAGAGTTAACGTTCCCCACGTTGTGAGACAGCCATAGTCTGGTCACAGATCCACGGGCTACTGTATTCTAAGCATACACTCAAGAATCACACTAGACCTATATACGTTTATGTCACTCCAACAATGCTTCCAGTTTTTCGTACGCGGATTTGGGTACAACGACTTACTACGATTAGCGGTCTTGTGCATTGGATCAGCCAGCAGGGTAAAACGAGATCCTGTTATGGAACTGTTTCTTTTTCTCTCAGGTTAAGCCGCTTTCGAGGGTACACCTGGTTTAGATCAGTTTCATAAATGCTATTCCACTTACCAGATATGATCACAAAGACCAAGTCTTTCGAACACTGGATGTCTGCTCTGGATCGCCGCGTCCCAGTGGTATAAACTTCAGTCTTCAGGAGGCCACCATATTCTGAGACGGTTTGCGTTCGCCTCATTTCATAGTTTACAGAGAAAGTTAAGTTATACACACAGTGGACAGGCACACTCTGGTCACAGAGTTGCAATCCAGTGCACCCAACAAACACCCAAGAACCACACTGAATCTGCACAGGTTTGTGAAAGTTGATTACTAGTGAGTCGTAGGGGATGCAAATCAACTTACAGCATCCAGAGAGTGATTGGTCCTGATTAATATTCCTGTGAATCAAATCAGCCAGCAAAGAAGAACAAGGAACTGGGCATGGGATGTTAACACAGACAAGCTGATGTACCCGAAAACTAAAATAGAAGTTCAACAGCACAAGCGTAGTTTGGGCCAACAATGCATGCCGCTTAACAATGCAACCTAAAACTTCTGATCAAGAACTCGACTAAAATGAGTCTTCAGAAAGAAAAAGGCCTTACAAGGAAGACAACCTCGTTACATCAATGAAATGAACCTTATGAACCGCCAAATTGGCGTGCGGTTCTTGCTGTTTGGAAGTGACTTGCTGACAAGCCTATCTCAGTGAGACGTTCGGAAGCATTTATGAGTGGTTTCAAAGTTTTATCAGTAAAGTCTTAACTTACTCAATTTTAAGCGGTTATACCTCACTGGAAACGGAGTCCTCCGGTGGAGTAATAAGGAGACTGAACCCAGGTCTTTCTGTTCAGTACGGGACTGCCATTAATATTTCGTCAGTCATGGCTGCCATCTCAACTACTCCTGAGAGCTAGTAGACTAACTGTCAGCAATGTATCCACTCCATATTTGAATTGTCGGTATACAGAATATTTCAATATATACCAAACACTTGCTGTACAAATCACTTTCATAACAAATCTCGTGAACTGTTTTGCTTTTTCCATCAAATTTCAGTGCGAGCGGTTCAATTCGAACAATCTGACAAACGAAGAGCTATCCATCGGTCGTCATTTGTCACTTAGTTTTCCCTATCGGTATAATCCAATTGAGCCGCTCTACAGACGAGCACTGTTTACACAAACCGGCACAGAGTGGACTCATCTACAGGCCTACAACTTGCCTGCCTTACCGACACACTATCACTTCGGTAACCCAGCCAAAACCACCATAATTTGGTTGGGCTCCAAAACGGAACTCACACGAGTGGTCATTTACGAATTGGTTGAATCCAGTCCATATGAAAATAATGAACGGTCATCTCATCCAGTAGTATGTAAACTGAATGAATACCGTGTTGGACGAGCACTGAATGTGCTGAACAGGCCAGCCAAGTTCAGGGAGAATCAGAGTGATAATTTTGCAAACAATGCCATCCGAGATAGAAAGAGCACCGGTTATAAGAATCTACGCATCATGCGTTCATTTGCGAGACGATATAACGGATATGGGTCCGATGCAGAACGGAAAGAAGAAATTCGACTTATCAAGATTATAGTAAGTTTTCACATTTCCATCTGATTGTCATGCAGCTTGGCAAATTTGTACGAGGGGCTTCGGTAACAGTTGTACATGTTCGCAAAATATTACTGTTACTCAACTTTGAAGTAAGCATATCATGGCATCCCACATATCTTGACCCATCATACTTTTTATAACTAGTTTTTATGACGGAAGAGCATTTCATGCGCAATTTGCAAATACTAACACAGTGTTATTCAAATTGTGCGTTAGAGGCAGTCTACAGTTACAAACGTTTCTTACGTCTTTGGACTTCGATATCTTGGTGTACAATACTACTAGGATCATCCAAAACTAATTTAATCTGAGAGTCGCTAAATTTAAGTATGGTTTACGAATAGACACATACATTCTCGTCTTAAGTTAGCTGTTTGTGTTCGATTGTTAGCAATCGATCACCTTTCGTTTCTCGTGGTTATGGACCGTTCGCTTGTAGTCATCATTTACACTGAATGGTTATTGGCTTCTTGTTTTTTGGTCGTCAGTGCTGACCGCTTCCTATCAGTTTAAGTCAGTATCATTTGTTCACTAAGGTAACTTGGAACGAAAAGACAAAACGTCTACTTTTGCTCGACATCTTGCCTTGGCAATCAAATGTGTCACACATACCTGGCTGTTGAAACAGCCTCGGTTACGACATTGTTTTCACTACGTCAATCCGGTTGTGTAACCTAATATCAATCGATGATTAAAAACAAGTGTCGCTTGATTGTCAGGTGGTAAGCAGTCCGGCGGAAGAGAAGCTCCAGATCGATATCAAGGTTTGTTTCTGTTTTGTAACGGATGAATAGGTTGAAATAGAAACGACTTCAAATAAGACAGATGGCCTACTGCCATATGCATGAAATCTAAACCAGTTTTTCATCTAGTTGTTCGTTTATAACATTTGTTCATACAGCCTTATTCAAATAGTCCAATGTGTTGCACAACCTGCTAAATTAATTACTGTACTTTGACTAGACTGGCATAAGTGGTTTGTTAGTACGCGGTCATTCGTTTAGCCCCTCGTTCATATTCATAACTGACAAGGATAAACGTATAAAGGATGTGCATTTGTAACATGCTTTAACAAGAGTGCAGCTCGAGTATAGGGCTGCTTTATGAATGTGTTTAGCTGGAAAGTATGTGGGAATATGACAACTACGATCGGTTGTGAGTGATGTGTTTTGTATATTGAACGAAACGTCGCTCCACCATACAGCGTCCACAAAGTGCTGGCGTGGTTTAACTGAACGTCGCCAATTTGGGCGCGTTAGTTACAAGGTAGACTTGTTATACAGCATACAAGCATGCATAGTCATAATACAATGGGTGAGGGTGTACAGAGGTTTATGCCTTTCAGATGAGGCCAGTTTAACCATCAGCCATTTGAGGCAATTCTGAAAACAACGCCTGAAATACATCAGAGTGGTCCTACCCAAAAACCACTAGAATGCATTATCACAAGAACATGCGTTTTCCGTGTACAAACTTCACAGTGGCAACTGTGGCCGCAGGGAATTTTTGTTACATACAGATAAATGTTTGTGCTTGAAGTGTTTCTGAATTATATATCTTATATGAAAGGCCATGTACTACCCCCGTCCCTGAAATACATCAGTAGCTGAATGATGCTGGCTGAGTGTTCACTGTTTGCGAGAGACAGTAACACAAGAGATCAGTAGGTCAATTAACGCGTTATATGTCACAGGTTTACTCACGAAGATCACCCATTAATTTTAAAATGTGAACAAACGAAGATTACAGAATGGCCTGACAGTTTTCAGTTAATGATGAACGCAACACGTTGTCTAGAAAAGGTACATGTTCTTTATCAAAATGTGTAGTTCTGCCAATTCATGATCCACACCAGACAGGTCGAACCTCTTATCAAAATCTAAAACAGTTAACCATCTCACATTTCCACCTTTCGTTGATATCTTTCAGTCATAGTATGTTAATAGTATTTTGTCGACAATTCAGCAAAAATATTTTCACAGCCGGCTGGGATGCCTAACATATATTTTACGTATCATTAATCCATTCGGCATGGATTGTGGTACAACATTGGTTTTAATGTTTTCCAGTTATAATTGTCAGAATAGAGATCACTCAAATCTGCTTCAGTGAGAGTAAACATTCGATATCTCTAACCATCTCTGCTATCTTAGCAAGTTCAACAAGATTTTTCTCCAGTTGCTACGTGGTATCTACGATCGGATCATCAAATAACCATCTTGTTGTGATACTCGTAAACTTGTTTAAGCAAATCTTTGCTCATAAAATCTCAGTACCTCCGCACTTGTCTAGTTACTTTTTCAGCCAAAACTCAACTCAACGGGACTGTTTCCCAGTGTTTGTTCCAGTTATCTTTTTCATTTCAAATTATACTCCTCATTATAAGGTTACAAGTTGCCTTCTGTGTTATTCCAAAACAGTTCATGCAGTCAATAATCCAGGAGAGAGAAACAAACTGTTTCCTTGTGTTCGTATGTAAACTCTGGTTTAAAAATTCGACCCAAACAACCTCTTGCTACGGTAGAGTAACTACTCCGCAGCGTGCAAAGATGTCATACGGATTTCGTAACTGCGATCTATCAAAATCTTGACATCTTCTCCAGTGCCTTTAGTTCCTTCAGCTGCAGTGTCCAACACTTCCTGCTTAATCTGTTCATGACATGGCGTCTTATTCAGATTGGTTTTGTCCAAACATGAAATTGAATTTCAAATTAATCAAGTTAGTCTCTGGCATTAGTTGGCTACTTAAATCCTATCTGTGCTTTCCCAATCTCTAGGCCGAAAAACTGTTCATTATAACAAATCAACAGATTCTGTGGCTGCCGATATCTGACTGTTCTCAGTACAGACTATTTGAGACTTGTCAAGAATCGAATGACCCACATTGTGGATGGAGTTGGCCCGATGGTATCTGCGTAGACGGGTACGACCAAAAACCTAGCCTGCAGACCAACTGGTTTAACACATTCTCCCCATCCGTCGACCGCAGAAGCTCAGGGAATTTACAGTGTCCATCCGGCCTTGTCTTAGTCGACCAACGAGACAGTCACGCTTGGTCGGCGTGGTACGGTTGTCGGCTAATGGACACAGGGGCGAGTCAAACGCGACCTAAGTGGATCAATTCTAACATACTGGTGAACAATTTTATGCGCTTCACAGGCATTTGTCAATGTCGCGTTTGTCTGAGCAGAACCGAATGCATATTGGGGACACAGGAAGTGACCAATTGTTCGTGTGAGTTTTTGTTGTGATCTCATTAGCTAGTGCTCAATTTTTTCGGTCGGTCCGTCCACCTACACAACTAGTAATCTGAAGCAATAATTTTCGGTTGACTTCCAGTGTTTCAGCAACTGTCTGGACATTTTGCTTTGCACAACTGGATCCGCCACAGTCGGTGCCAAACTTTTTCCACTATCCTAACGCATTGATGCAGTTGATAGCCACCACGTTCACACTGTTTCTCTTTAACGTAATCGTGGATGACATCCTAGCGGGTGATCGATAAAGATGGTGTTTTTGGTGTTGCCAAACTTCTTTCAAATGTCAATATTTTTTACTCAAACAACGCGGACGCAATCACTGCAGCAAACGACGGGCTACAAATCCTCAATCAGTCTTAGATATTTTAGGTCGGATGACCCACTCGGAAAGTATCATGCACTAGAAAAGTCGAGGGTTTCAGTGTGTGTGCGAATGCCTGTTAATGATGGTGGCGTGTTAAAACCACCAGATGATTTCAGCCACCTGGATATTTATATAGGTTCATGGAGATTTGGGTGGAGAGGTCAGTAGTCGTATGTTGAAAGCTAGACTGACAGATGTCAACATGCACCAACTGCAGTAACTGAAAGATATCAAGCATTCTACAGAGTGATAGACGTGCACCGTATCCGTACGTTCTACCGTGTGTGTTTCTGATGCTAGGCATATGTGACAGATCAATGCAGACCTATTAATCATCTGACATCTGTTACGTGAGCATAACTGATGTGTGACCACTTTTCGAGGCAACAGTTTGTGAGCTAACTGACCAGCTTACGTGAAGTTTTCAATATCATGGTGTTGTCTAACAAGATATACCGATGTAGTTCCTTCAGAAATCATAACTACAAGTAGAGCTCACTCGATTGATCACAAAAATATGTTAACATTGTGGTGTTATTTCATTGAGGCTAATGATGTCTCAATATAAAGGACGAAACTTACAGACCATACACACCTATGTCATGTGCTCTCATCGATCACAAAGTTGAAGATACTTACACAAATTACTCGAACGCTGCCATGTGACAGTGGAGGACTACGGTCGATTATAGGGGTCACATTTAGTCCAGCAGTGTATTAGAACGATCTTCAACAGAATAAAAAACGATAGAATTTTATGTTCATTGCGATGATCTGTTCACTTTTCGCTTTCACTATTGAGGGGGGATATATATAGTGACCCTCCTGGTTCGTTGAATACCTCTGGTTCCATGACGTATATGCAAGATCAACGACAAATATAGCACTACTACAGAGCAGCATTCTCTTCATACTACCATCATTGTCAAAATCTGTGCAATTCAGCATATGTACCTTCCAAAGGCCACTCCACTAAGTTACACAGCGTCCTCTACTGAAATCGAGACAACGTAGTGGTTTCTCTTAAAAATCTCCCCTATCACAACCAATCTCATGAATATTACAGGTATTACTTGCGTGGAAGAAGGACGTGTTTTTGAATTCTTCCTACTCTCCGGGAGTTATCCATCAGTTTTTCACATACTGTGGTCATTTTTCTGCACTGTGCCCTCACTTTATGGTCGCCGCTGAGCTCTAACATGTATTCTTGAGGGCTGACGAGGCGGTCTACTTACATTCCGAGTATACATTCCGGGGCTATTCCGAACATACCTGCAAAGTACGGTGAAACAGACTATTTTCAAATAGCTTCAATTTTCCCCGGTTGTGAGTTTCGATGAAACAAAGCGATAGAGGTATATCAACCTATGTTTTCTCCTCTCACTTGCCGATTAGTCAACCTCATTTTCAATCAGGAGAAGCTTAGTCCTTTTAGACACAGCTCATAATCTGCGTTTTGCTCTTGTCAAAATATTCCAGTAGTGAGATGTTCTGACCTCCGGAGAGATTCGAACAATTTTTTATAAGCGCGCAGCCCGACTGCGTTACTTTTTTTTCATAAGGCATTGACCTGAAAGCCAGTGCGGTTGTAAAGACCGTGAGCATTTGTGGAGTTGTCTAACCTATATCCACTAATATTCATTGCTACTTATTAGTAATCGCTTGTCAAATTTATTGGTTTCTGTCTTCAGTTTACTTATATGTTTCACTAATGTAACGACTAATTGGAATAATCAACGTTATGCCAGTATTGTTTCCAGCGAATGTTAATGGTGTGATACGTCGGTCGTACCTAAGGTGGAGCACAGTGACTAATACGTTCACCTCATGTAAATATGGACCGGCATTCTTATTCTGGTAAGAGTAAGGTGTGTGAACGCGGCGGTCTCTCACAATAGGGAAACAGGTTGACCCAAATGTTTGCATTAACGTTAAAACTGCGATCACTTCTGAATGGTTGTTTATTTATTTAAGCTTATCTCATTACTGCTTGTCAATAAAGTAAAAAGGCTGTCGCGTATGATCATTTGTAAGACGGAAGATGGAAAAAACAATTCGTGCTAGACATGACTTTCATGTATCGCATCATAAAGTCATGTTAAATGTAGTCGAAATTCGAACCGTTAGGTAAGCTATTGAGTTGCCATCTGCAAAAAAAACAGAAGTCATGAACTGAATCTCAGTAAACTAAATGATATTTCAGGCTTCGTTCGAGAAGTTTAACTGAAACAGAGTGAACAATATCGGCTCTTAGATGTTTATGAATCAACCAGTTAAGCTGTGCTGGACGTAGGAAATTTCAAATGAACCTACGATGGACCTCTCCGCTAGTTATAAATGTGATCCCAAAAGAAAAAGTCTTCTTTAAAGTAAACACAGGCTAAAATTAGATGACAGAAAATTTGTGCTGCTAACTGGTGGAAAGCATACCAGATAAGATGCGATTGAATTTTTAATATCATTTGCAGAGTAGCCTAGTATCAGCTCAGGATGTTTAGGACATTTTTGTGCTGCAGGCTAGTAATTATGGAAGATTACCATAGAAGAATCGTGGTAAATGACAAAACTTCACTTACTCTGTCTGTTTACGGAAAATTCTGTTCCCTTCGAAGAACCACGAAATATAGATGACGTAGCAGTGACAATCGTGGGCGGACCTTTCAAGTGTAGGCTGAACACTACTCGAAACTAATTTTAGTTACTGCACTCCCATAGACTAATCAGCCAAAACTCCTTTTTGGGAAAAGCGCTAGATATGCATTTCAATTTCAGCAGGGCTCCCTGTTAGTGCATATCCTCATCACCGCCGTGATATGGGCTTCGTCCTAATTATATGTAGCCTGCCCATTTGAATACCGTCCACCTGACCCACAGTAGATATGACTTAATTATCGTATGCGAACCTTCGGTCACATTCGCTTGAGAATAATATGGAAATACCCTGGTCGCCTCGATAAAAGATATAAACAGTCTTAATGGCCCTAGGACTATCAGTTACAGGTGGGCATGTGAGGTGTTTTGAGTGAATAACGGAAACCAACATGTTTTGACAACTTCGGGAGCTAACCAACCCACTGAAACGTTACAAGTAATGTATACATATAAAATAGAATTCATATTGGGCGCTCACCAGTTTTTTAGTTCATTGATTTTAAGATCAACTGAAAAATAAAAAGTGACTAGGTAAAAGAAAGTCAATTCCGATCAATTCTGAAGGTAACCATGACAACTTCACTGATACACTAAGTGTGATATTTTGCCGTTCACATCTACCATACATCAGTTTATGTTACAAGCTTGGATGTAGTCCCAGAATTCCAAGAGAAAAGCAGATTGCTCTTCAGAGAGACTGAACGGGACCACGAAGCCGAACTGCTTTCACGAGTGTATGGCTTTCTCAGCGAAAGTTAGGCGTTCTGATCATCAGCTGAATATAGAATACTATATCGGTTTACATAAGATAGGTCTCGGTGGTTAGCAAGCGCTTGTTTCCAAATCCACGAAATAGCTATAACTTCATTTCCTTGCTGTACAACGTGAAAACATATTGGTAAATGAGGTTACAAAATGGTCGGCAGAAGGAATGCTAGAACCTAGAGCTCATAGGAACAAATTCCATCCATGAAATCTTTAAGTTACATGGAAGCACTTGGACAAAATGCAGTATGTGATACACACTGACACTTGAGTCCTCCAAGAATCCCAGTTTGTCTTGTGATATCCGCCTTACTTCCCGCCTCAGCTACATACCTTTATGCTAAGTAGAATTAAGTTCTCCAATGATGATCGAGTGCCCGCTGTGAGTGTGATCTACGATCGCGTCACGTGTCAGACATACCAATGCAGGAACAATTACATGAAAAATTACTTTAGAATACGGTCTCATACAAGCTTTGCAACCTATAACTACATGACTGTTGTCTGTCAACTGTTGTACGACTAATTCAGCAACAATTTAAATGATAAATGCATCATAATCTAATCTAGAAGGCAGAAAATCTAACATAGATATTGAAAAACTGCGTTTTAAAGAAATTGTGAGCGGAAAACATTTATGTTATCGATTTGCTATACGTTTATTGTTGTACGTTAAAAGACGATGAGAATTGAAGAGCAAAGGGGTTGCTTGAGATTCCATCTTAAATTATAAGGAATTTTTACGAAGACCTTCATAGCGTTCCAATTAGGTTGTTGGCATATATGTTCGAGATTGAAATAAACCAGCTACCGCGGACCATCCGAAATGTGGACTGCTTTCCATTGCAACGGACGACGGTTCCATTAAACACGTGCATGTCTTGAGCCATGATGTTTATCATTCAACTGTTCTTGCGAATCTTTTCTTCGAACGTTCTTCGCACACAGTTTTAAGATGTTGGAACAAATTTACCGTCTTCACAGTGTATTAAACAACTGTTTCTCACGTTCAGATGTACTGCTAATTATCCGACTATGTTGGAGGTACAGCCTTTAATTTTCGTAAATAGAAAATAAGAGTTTGAGATAGGTATAGGGAATAAAAACCGCGAGACGTGGAGTACCATGGTGTTGCTCACGAGAGGTGCACCTGGCCGTGTAGCTGTCTTTGTTTTTCACTTTTGGTCGAAACATATGCTGGCTACCTTTTCACAACCGTCATAATCGACCGATTTGGTCATTACGGGGGTTTTCATACTCAAGGTTTTAGTCTGGTCTGAAAGAAGGTCAACTGCTGACAACAGAAGCGTTAGAAGAAAATTCCCCTAAGACATAGACCATATCTTGTTAAAGAAGCAATCCAGATTTAGAGGAAACTTTAAGAGCGTAATGTTAATCGTGAGGGAGAGTATGGCGATTACGACTTGCCTGGGTCAGCTGTTGGTGAGGCAATACAATTTCATAGTTCAGTTTCTCAAATGGTACTTTCGTGACTGGGTGGTCATGCCTAAACTCTTCATGTTTGGTCCTTTACAGATTCCGGCGGAATTTTTAACAAACAAATAGTGCAAACAGCTCTCTTTGTAATTCACACCAAGGTTTTTACTTATTTAAACTTTACATGACCTATATATTTAACAATAAAACAGGTCTGGTAGACTGGCAGCTCTCTCACATGATGGGACACACCACAGTTTAGTGAAGAAAAATGGTGGTGTTGGTGAGTGTGAGTTTTGGCAAATATACCAACCATAGATGATAGCATCGAATGGTTGAGGCTAAGAAGAGTTTCAAGTTGTTTTTGGGTGGATAAACAAGAGAGAAGTAGATAGCTTGTACGAGCTGGTTTGCTCATATTCTGATCCGTCTGGAGTGCGTTTCAAGAACCTTGTAAGTTGTTTGGATCGCTTCCTCCGGTTTAATGGTCGATGGCATCCATATAGGACTCAATACGTGTTCATTTCAGCAGGTGTTCATGAATCCTTCCCCTAAGTCTTTTGTGGTTCGCCGAACGTAGCCTGGTGAGTCAGCGGACACAAAGAAACAGAAAGTACTCGAACAAACCGTCCTTAAGGGGTGACAACAGTATCACACAAGTGGTGAAGGACACTATACGTCTTTTCGTAAGCTGTATAACTTTGATTGCATTTGAAAATCCATGGTCATCTATTTCGCTGTTATCCTCAATTTGATGTGAGAGGTAGACAGGAGTCGACCCGTTCTTAACCGCCTGAACTAGTTCATCCTCCGTACCCTAACGCAAACTTGCATCCATGAATCTCACAGTGTATCCATTTTGAAAAACGTTTCCTAATCTACTTCACTTTAACGTAAAATGCAAATCTTCTTCTCTGTGTCCACCAGATGACGTGTCCCATTTTTTCTTAATTCAGGGGGATACAACTTTACAAACGTGCTCACTGACTAATCCACGTCTTTTTCAATGAATTGGCCCTTCAGCTGATCCACAGAGTGGACGGAACAAGACCATATATAAGAGTAATAACCCTCCATCGTACTCTAGTTCGATGGTAAACATTTTATTGGGAAATGCTTTATTGCAGTCACCCATTATGGCCTGAAGGTCATTAGCGCTTGAAACCTGACAGAAAATTTCGTCTAAACTACTCTTACAGAACTTTCATTCAGTGACTATGTGATGTGCTTCGACGGTCTTCAGCCCGGTCACAAATATATCTGTCACCAGAAGACTCATATGAAAGTACGGTACACTAAATCTTTCAACCCTCCTTCAACAGGGTCGACATCTTTGTGATTAATTTTAACATATTTACAGAGATAGTCAATATTTTTTAAATAGCACGCTAGTGTAAACAATGAAAGCAGATTTAAGAAGACTGTGTTATCGTCCGGAAACTCAATGGTTCGACAGTCTACAAAAGCCAGAGGTTTCATTCAGATGGAAAAGTGTCTGCCTTGAGTTGATCGAGTTCAACAGCTCCACCAGCTATTGAGCCAGGGTGTAATACGGCAAAGTGTGTGCTCGTGCTTGTCGTGCAATTATAGAGATTGTGTAGCACTCTACTGCCCTGGTCCAAATGCATATATACTTCTTTTCTTCAAGATAACCCTGGCTACCTTTTACCCCGGTCATCCGGTTGTTATTTTATTTGAAGTCTAAACGCGTTAACCGACGATCTCGAAGTCTTCATGCATGAAGGTGCTAAGTCACTGTCTGACAGTCCCACGGGTTTTTAAGCACACTTCGAATTTTCCAACTAAGACTCACAAAGCTTTTTTCTGAGTCGATAAAAATCGATGACGAGAGAACGAGTTGCGTGTAGGGCTGAGTAGATACCTAACCCAGCGAATCAACTGACGGCGTCTCACCTCCCGTATGATGATCTCACCACACACACATAACTTTACTCAAGTAGCACCAGCGAAAGTTGGTTACCTGGAAAACCTGTTCCGCTTAGTAGTCCTAATTTGGCTGCTTTAAAGCAGGGCAAAAATTCACACATCTTTCAGTCTTCATATATAGAATAAATGTTATTCAAGCCTTCGAGTTGTTACTGTTTATCGAGTAGTTGCACCTGCTGAATTGTGTTTTCATTACTGAAGTGCAATCGAAGTTAGATAGAGCACATAGCTGGAAAAGGCTAGTAAATTCAGCCAGGATTTTCCCTGTGAATAACAGCATTAGACTTAGGTTTCTCTTATGCATCAGCTCATTCGCTGTAGACATTGTTTTCCTTACTGGGAGCTGTACAATCGCCTTCAAGTACCTCAATCGGACTTTCTGAGCTATCTTCCGTTTACCTCGGGTCTGACATGACAGATTTGTCGGATTCACACACTGAACAGCAATTTAACACGTGTAATACTCAGACTGCATGATCAACTCGTGAGGACACACATTATCTTGCCACACTCAGGTGTGTTTATCGTAATGAAACAGCACTCTGTAACACCTACCTAATTCGACGTTTTCCACCTCAGATTACACACACCAGTCCTCTGGATGGCCGACTTAGCTTAGCGGTTTTTGGGAAATAGCTTATTTCAGAGAGAATTACTCGACCAATACGTTGCTGATACAAAGGACATTAACAGGCTCTTATTTAATTGTTATGACACAACTTTCCTCGTGGACACATTAAAATCTTCAATTAGGTTTCCGCTGATATTGTACCGTACAAACCGGCTCCAAAATTATCACGCTTGCAGCGTTCTCCATTAATGTTGTTAATCTGTAATGTCTGTGACAGATTACACTTCTCTTAGCAGCACCACTTATAAACCGAACTGGTTCACTTTCTTCTCCTCTCATCAGTACATCTACCACTAATGTCATGTTGACGCTAAACTGATCAGCAAGATGTCTAATCGGTTAGTTAGGTTTCTTTGGCATTTTGATAGCGTAAGTAAATTATCAAGATATTTCACTCCTAAGGTTACATTAGCTTATCACTCAACACGCAGTCAGTTCAACTTGACATGTGTATTGGTGTTGTCAAACAGGGACTTTGTCAAGATTATTGAAGTTTTGTTGGACAAGAATTACGAGCTGTATCTGGTAGGAAAATTGGGTTTGAATTGCCATATGTCTATTTTTAGGGAAGGAATCAAGTTGTGTCTGCAAGTTACCACTGATCTGTGGTTTGACGTGTGACACGGTGACGCGTTACATCTGTTCATATACTACAGATAGGATTATGACAACTGCAGTGTCAGGAAAATCCGAGCTGTGTGAAAAGTAGTCATTTTAGATGGAGAGTAACAGTATGCTGATAAACACTGAAAATATTCTTAGAAGAAACCACATAACCTTGAGAGTAAAACTATTGCCTGTGGTCAAATCTTTGAGTTGTCTGTTTGGCCGAACGGTTCTTTGGCGGGAATTCCCCAGAAGAAATAGTACATTTCTTACGGGGTTACCAATCCAAAAACCTATTGGCTTGGAGGTCCAGTGTCCTGGAATAATCCTACTTTAGGTGATGCATATACTGTAGTTCATTATTTTCGAGCACACAAATCGGCTGCGTTCAAAATTTCCACGATTTTGCTCATTCTTTTCCCTACAAGATTTTGAAGTACACGTTTACGTCTTTAGCTAGATTCTGTTCACCCCCATCCTTATGAAGAAGCCTCTTCTGATATCCATTACTTCTCACCATCTCCCAATAATTCTGCTGTGATTAAAAAATTATGGATTTTTTAAACTTGAGCTGGTAGCAGTTCCAGTAATAATATCTACTGAAAACAAGGTTGTGGAAAGGCCGAACATTTGCCCTCCACCGCGACAAATAAACCATTTCCCTAACTTGTCAATGTAAACTGATTTCCCATAATGTTTACGTTCATATAAATGTCCAGCGGCACATAAACTTTACTGCCCGGTCGTAAGTCTGTCATTCTCATTTTTCGGATCGGTCACTAGAAGCTGTAAGCAATGCTTAATTTTGCCTTGCTCCTATATTCTGACGTTTGTACTGCACCGGTTTGTTTTTGAAGTTGACTAGATGTCCGTAACTTAAATCCAGGTTCTTCAAAGCTGACGGTGAATGTATGGTTTAGAACGACTTATGCAGGAGTTATTCAATGGGTATTGAGACCTACTTGTAAAACAGTTTGCTCATCAACAAGAATCGATTCCCGGTAAGTCAAGACAACAAATTTCAGAGAGGATTTCAGAGCCGTACATTGCACCTACCTCGGTAGCCACATTCTTCGATGTACAATTTTACAATTTTGGGAAAAACCAAGATATCACAATTGAAAATGAGTGTAGAGGTTTCCAGGACAATCGAAACACTAGCTGCTGCCTCAAAGGAAACGCAGTGAAGAAATCCAAAAAATGCAATGTATTTGGCGTAAAACAGTCTGGCCTGGCGGCCTGTGCTGCTGGATTTATTGACCGGACGACGAAAGGCATATTTTCATCCAGAAGTAAAACTATTTGATTAAAACCAACCTAGCCGGAAACATGCGACTCCCTAGTTACAACTTCGTAGACTAATTCACAGTAAAAGATATTGAATTCTCATGGTTCAGAAAAGCACCAGAGTCTACAAGTTATCTAAATCCCGTCATTTCATGCGTCTAAAAACACATTTCCTTACATTTAACGGCAGCAGATTGTGGCTTAGAAGCACTTTTTACGTCTTAACTTGTGGGTATCGTATTTGGGATTTCAGTAAATTTATCTTATCGGTTTGGTTCCATTCCACTAACAACAAAAGAAAGAGTACCAGTCATAGAATATTTACATATCATATGCTCTTTATGGTCATGAACTTGGTACTCTTTGAATATGTGGAACATATGAGCATCAACACGTATAGAATACGACGTATTGCAGGTGCAAGACCAAACAGGCGACGTGCTTCTATGTGAATGGATCAAAATGAGTTAGCTGGAATTTTACGTACCAGTCATAAACTACTAATTCCTAGTGTTTTTAAATATGGCAGCTCTCAGGTTGTACCGTTTCGTCAACCTGCTAGGAGATGTCAGTATCCTCAAACTTGCTTACCTTGATCCGCAATAATTTTTCTTCTTCATATCTGAAAGAATCAAACTTGCCAAGTTGTCGGCTGAAGACATCGTAGGAAACCATGTAGTGTCATATAACATCATTTCCAATGGACGCTAAGGATCCTCTTAACGGTACATCCTAGTACGACGTGTGATCATACCAACTAACTAATACAGCCGTTTTGGAGAAGCGAGATGTTAGAACAATCAAAAAATCTGTTCGAGTTTTTCTCCACTTTACATATGCTAAACAGAAATGGAGATTGCGTCCACCCATCGCACGAATTTTTCGAACAAAGGTTTTTATAAATTGTCCACAAAATAAACACTGTGATTTTGAATTTTCCATTGTCATCCTTTCCCATTGTTTCACAAAAGTTCACGATCGTAACTGGCAGGAATGGTCCACCTGGTCTCGATGTGATTTAGCAACAGGGGTTCAATCCAGACAACGTGTATGTACGCCCAACTTGGTGTGCATCGGAAGTAGTCGCGAACAGCGCTTGTGTTCTTCGGCATCTTTTTGGTCGACCCGTCAAGATTCTGATGTTATAAGTGCAGGTAAAATTCTTGAGCACCTTTCTTATGCAGGTGTTTCCTGAACTATCAAGTTTTCTAAGAAAGCATGCGTTAGTGTATTCGTGATTACCACAGTGCATTTACTTATCAGCTCCTATTCCACATAAACAGACAAAATGACAATGTATGCATATAAGTAGGCGAATAAATAGCAAACATTAAATTTATATATCTCCACTCATCTGAGAGTCATCTGGTTTAGTGTTTAACACATACACAATTCCATACTTATAATAAATAACCTAAACTGTTAGATCATCAAGCAATCAATTAAGCTAACGCCAGACAAACAATTGGTTAGTTCAATTGTTACGACGCAATCAGACTACTTATAAGTAGCCAAATTCTAAAGTTTGCATCTTGTGGTTCCGTTGTTTACAGTCAAACCGTGATTAGGGATAAAGGTTGTGTCACAGTAATTGCAGTGTACGAAGACCCACACTACCAGGCCACTTAGCTGAACTGGACCAAGAAATGGCTTCCATGCACCAATGAGATGTGGTTCTACTTGACAACGCTGGAATGCACAATCTACTTGGGTCATATCACTCCAACATTCAAGATGTGACTACTCGCCACTGCTGAGTGGAATGAGATTACTTACCACAATTTTGTGTCAGCCAGTTACTATTCGTGAATCAGCTTGTTATAATTTGGTTATCGAAGTGAAAGTTGAACATCTTATGCCACACTGCCCATTAGCAGTAGGAGAGATGGTTTTCTGATTGCTATCTTTGGCATATACTTCCAAACCATTCAAATTCTGTTATCTGAGATCTGTTTGTGACCGACTGCGTTGCAGTTCTGACTCGAAATTTTCTTCGACTTGGAGAAACATCCGCGAACCTGAGAGCATGTGAGGTAGCCAGCAGGGTAATCAGCATAATAAGTCTAAATGTGCAGGTCATAAAACAATATCATTTTGACGCTGGTCGAATGAAGGTTTTTGTGACCGTGGTAACAATGACACCAACACAATTAATAAGGTGAAACGGTGTTTGTTTTCACAGGAGAACAAATATAAAGTTCTTGCCCGATCGTCTATTGGGGTAAACTATATCGAAGACCGTCTGTTTATTCTGGCAAAGTCGATGAGGAACGATAGTTGACTAGCGCAAGTTTTGAGAGCATTGTGATGCCGAAGCACCAGCTTCGAAACATTGATAGCCAGTAAGAAAGTTGAAACGTTATCCACTACTACACGCTGGTATCACTACGGTTGTGAACATACCCACCGCCTGCCTTATTCCTCGCGACGTCTTCCATACTGACATGATGCACTCCGAGTTGTTTGCTTCAATATCGCATAATTTAACTGTCTGTGCTAATACATCGTAAGACTTTCCTTACTTATCGATTGCATGCTGTTATCAATTAATGTACTGTGTACAGACCTAGTGTAATTTGAGTTAACTGTCAACAATCCATCTTGTTCTGACCAAATCGAGAGGTCTAAATTTACTTTGGTAAATTGCATATAAAAGCAGTTAGTAAGAGATACGATATCACTGTTTTACTCAAAGGGTTGTGGTTGTCAATTTTATTCGCAACGTCTTTCTTCATAGTAGTGTTAGGTTCACTACCATCACCGTTCACTTTCGTGACCTGTTCATAATGCATAACGAGAAACTATGACATTTCCACTCCTGGCCTAATAAGAAATTTGATCTGCAGAAATTCAGCAATCATATTTTGATCATTGTTCATTCTATACCACGCATAGTCTACCAAACTTAAACCTGTGAATAACGCAGACAGTTAACCACCCACCATAAAACAGCCAGTTTTTCTATTGCGTAATGGTTCTATGAAGTGAATCGGAAATGAACATTGTCTATTTTCAACTAATTAACTTGATATCTTTCCCGATCATCAAGCAGTGGTGGGCTTCAAGTACTATATGGAGTAATAACTGCGTCTTGTAATGTCTCAACAGTTTTGGAGTTAGATTGACGAGTTCTTGTAACAATCTACCGAGGCTTTTCTAGAGTGACCTGTCGTTGACTAATCTATTCATTGCTCCTTTGCCAAGTCCTGGTCATCGATATGTATAAAAGACAATAGGCTTTATAGAACAAGACATCTTCTGCCCAACTCGATGCAGGAAGACACAGGATTAAGACTATTCTGCCCTCAGTGAGGTCATTTTAAGAAGTTATTCAAGGAAGCTGCTGTACTTGATCAATTATGTTGCATGTATAACCTGTTGCCTAATGTGACAAACTTATAAATTCGATGTTTAAGAAAAACCGGCGGATGAAGACATTCTTCGAAACCTTCTGATAGATTCAAAGTTCATGCAAATTAATACCAGAATTATTCACTACTTTGGTAACGAAGTCGGTTGCCGAACGCATGATTAAAAAAACTTCTAACGTTCACCTCATAGCTGTGGCAAAATCTGAGTATTAATTAAATGTGAGTCGTAAAAGTTCAGAAATTTGTCATTAAAGTGTCATCGTGAGAATCTATTGAAGAATGTGGATTTCTGTTTACACATTGTCTGCAGTGATTGGTTTCTATCCAAAAGTCAACAAACCGCTACTTAGCAAGATACCATTTTCATGCTACGTACGAAGGGGCAAGAGTGGAATATCTCCATATCACTGAGCTGAATTCAATACACAGTTACAATCTCAAGTCGTCATTCTCTTAATCCGAAGGAGACCCATTTGAGAAAAAATATGGACTGTTGTTATATTCCAAGCGTTTTACCAACTGGGCTACGGATTGAGTAGGGAACATATTTTGACTTTGAAGTTTCTGAGCTCCTGGCGTGGCTTCGTAACACGAACTATTCCTCTCTCTCTCTCGGGTTCGAACCCAACCGAAGTCTAAAATCTTCGCAATCAGATTACCTCCAGAATAAAGTAATTCGGGAAAACCCTATAATTACCACTTTGATGTCTACCGCCATGTCAGCCTCATGGTGAAATGTTAACCAGGCCATATTTATCCCAAGAGCACTACAACAGAAACCAGATTAAAACTATCTTCAAAGCGTAATGAAATAATCCATCGCCTTCTATAGTAAACATTCATTTTGTTTGCATGTCGAATGGTCAGACAGAATGATGAGTGAAACGGTTCAATCGGAGGAAATTATTCTCAACAATTCATTTACGAATTATTTGTGCCAACCTTCTTAGTCTAGCTATAATCCGTCGATTATTGTAAATGTTGAAATCATTTAGAGAAATTGTGTACGAATGCAATCTGCCTGACTTTTCTAGTTGACAGTGAAGTTTTTCAGGGTGAGGTGGCTCAAGTTTTTCACAAAAAACACACGGCAGGTATTGTTATTGCCGTGCCTATGGTGTGCGGAAACTTCCGTTAAATAATTAAATAGTTCATTTTTCTATAAAAAGTAACTTGATCTTGATCGGATACTCACCTGTTGGATAAGAACTAGTAAGAACCTCTACCCCTTGAAAACGTAGTCACCTTGTTTGACCATCAGACAAACTGGAATTAACTCACAATTTCAGCTGCAATACAACACTACATGTGTGATGTCAAACACCAACTGACAGGAACGACTGCTGTCCTAGTTTGAAACTGGAAAAACCTATTAAAAATGTCCAGTGGTAAATCGGCTGCTAGAGCAACCGTCCCTATATAACCTTACTATCAATCTTGTTATATTGTGGTTTCCTATCAGAGGAATTCTTTTCACTGAAGGATTGTCTTCACTCAGTCAGAACGACGCTTGATCACTGCAGAGACATTTTAGCTATGCATAGACCTGCACACTATTAATAAAACCGTTTACACAAGTGTACAGCGTACACAGACGTAAATGTCTGGTTTTACGAGTAGTAGTGCGACACACTTAGCTGTTCGCATACCGTTACTACTCATATGCCGGGGAACACTTCGAGCAAAAACTGGGACAATAAAAGTTGCAGACCGTTCACGAACCACAAATTTTAAACAAAAATCGCTGGCGGTTGTTGCATTCCCACTCGAATGCAACAAACACCAAACCTTACAGACAATAACAACCGTGGAGAGAATGTGTGACTCAGGAGAAGTACGTACTATATTCCGACATTCATAAGTGCTCGAACGAATGAACCGTTGTTGAGTGAATGCACCATTAATCAGAGAAAACAGTTTGAATCTTAGCACGAGTATGGAGAACACAGGCATGCTTGACGCAAGTGCAACAATCATCATACAACGAAACTTATTTCTCCTATTGTTAATCAGCAAAATGGTATCTACAAATGTTCGAAATTTACCTCAATAACCGAATTGTAATCAACCGATTCATGGGCATTTATTGGTTGACATACAATTGTGGCAAGTAGTCTCATCCCATACGGCACTAGTGAAATGCTCATAGCCTGATTACTGGACAGACGTGGCCTAGATAAAGTGCGTATTCCATCGTTGTCAAGCCGAGCCTTATCTCTCCGGTGCACAGACACTGTCTCTTGAATCCACTGGTTTATGGGGCTTCACATTGTGGTCTCACACAACGTTAGTGTACTGGTAAACCGCTTCTCTCTCTCCATTCTCTGAACCACGGTGCTAATGAGACCCGGTTTTCCGGATCACACTGCTTGATGCTATTTAATTTTAAACGTCAGGATTTATATCAATTGTTAAAAACTAAAAACCTGACTATGTCTTACTAAAATGAAGGAAATCTCTTTAGCCAGTGAACAGTTTCGTGCTATTTTAGAAATTCAACACTACCTGCTCACAGTAGGTTAGTCAAGCTCAATTCGCCTTTTCATCCACGCAGTCTAGGTCTACAGCCTGAGTTTTCAAGCTGATCGTTCGCATCACTTCTGTTGGGAAAGTGTGAGCGTGTATATCACACGGTATTTCGTGATATGCAAACAGATGACGCGGTCCTATACAAAAACCTATGTTCTTGATCACTTCTTTTGAGGTTGTTACACTTAAGTCATTCAAAAATTTTAACCTACTTAGAACACGGTTCAGTTAGATATCCCTACAATCGCCCCACTCTTTTCATTTTAATAAAGGCAGATTGTAGGTTGGCTTCATTTGCGTCGAAGCAGTCGTCAGCATAAGTCTGGGGCACGTAATATGATAGCCGTGATATAATTTGTCTGGGAAACAAACCTTGGTCGACTCAAGTGACCAGCTGATGAACTTTCACAGGCCAAGTGAGATTGGCTTCTCCATATATATGCATCATATATGCATTAGATACTAATTCCTTCTCACATGCCCCAGTCCAAAAAACCTTAAATGGAAAAAATCACACAGGTTCAGATGAACTTCCGTGATTAAGAAAATATTCATCAGGAAGCCAAATATCATTCATTTTCCACAATCAAAGTTTGTGACTTACAGGATGTTTGGTACGTCTTTTTACTGTTTCTGGCAGACTATTAATTAAACCAAGTCGCGTAGTTTAATTTTTTAAAGTATTGATCCACTAACTCTCTATATACAACTTTCGGACTATTCTTTTTCTGGAATATTACATCCTTAGAACTTTGTAATCAACGAGTTCCAGACGTATTTCTGAATGATCAAGACTATACCCGTCTAACTATATCATCTCACAAACTGCATTGGAAGGAGTGTCAACAGATTAAGTGATATGTCCAGCAATTAGGTTCCAGCTCATCTGGATTTAGACTAGTATATGTATTAGACTGACTGTAAGGAAATCAACCTGTTGTTGCCTATTAGATTGGTCCGTTATATCTCAGTCGGACACTTGGCTGGAACACGACCCAATCCGTCATTGATTCTGTTGATAAAAGTGACCGCCTTTGAATTTATAGTGTAAATTTTATCGATCGGCTGTTAAGACAACTATCCACTTAACACTTGAACCATCATTCAAAGTAGAATCTGACAGGATTCAAGTGAGTGTTTGGCAAGGGCGAGCTTGTCGGCAGACTATTTTGTCCTACGTAGCTTCACTGTTACCACCCCCTCGGCTTGGTCGCTCCAGTCCTACTGACTGCCAAATTCATTTTACTAGAATTATGCAGGGGAAAAGGCTGATTGTAATGATTAACTAGCTTGGAAAGAGTTTGTTGCTTGAGAGGAATGGCTACACTGTCTCGCTGGGATGACGGAATTACGAATCCCCCGTTGTACTGAGCCACGAAATTTGGAAGGACTTTATCAGGTGAAGTTACACAACTTCTCAGATGCATTAGAAGCGAGTCATTGAACAGCTATATACGCCAGACTAATACATACGGGCGAATCTATCTAATGCTACCTGGTGCATGGAAAGTCAGGGGTTGCTTCCATGCATGCTGTGAATATACATCGGACGAAGTTGACAGCGGCTTTCCTTGATGCCAAGCTGACTAACTACATCAAAGGGGAGTTTCTGAAGGAAGTCAGGTCTTTGACGTTATGGACGGGCTGAAAGTTTGTTGTTCAATTTATTAGTAAAACCTGTGGCCAGTTTGAAGCGTTTGTCCTCCAACGATTTTCATCTATACACGACCTATCTATTCCGGACGACTGGCGGTGTGTAGACACCAAAAGTGATCCTGTAGACTTAATAGCTCAAGGTATGTGCACGGAAAAACCAAAGAACAAGACTCGAACTACTTGTGGAAAGATCACCTTGCATGAATGACACAACCGAAAGGCTTCTCCGATTGATTAACAGATCTAAGACCAAAGCAACAGACACAACTTTTCACCACCAGTACCGGTTGGTTCAGCAGCTTCTCGCTGCCCGCTTCATGGAGGGCATTGTGGAAAATTGCTTGGTTGCACCGATTTTCTGGTCACGTAAGTGCATCCTATGCCATATGCCATCACCATACTACTTCGGGCGAAAGGTTCTCCGTTAAGGCGATTAAAGATGCTGAAGTAGGTGTAGTAAAGCTTGCTCATCAGGAGTGTTTCTACACATATCTACGCCAGTTTAGCTGCAGCTGCGGCAGACCGTCCGTTCGCTGAAGTTGAATTCTAGCCTGTTGAGGCTACTAAATTCACTTATTCACAATGGATTGTAGAAAACTAGAGGTCGTGTGGATTGGGAACCAATGTCCTTTGAAAACAAGCACCTTGTCGTACTACCCGGCAAGCATTTCGTTACAGACCTGATAATATCGCAATTTCGTAAGACGGATGGACAAGTTGATGCACTCCAAGTACTCTTGGAAATTCGAACTCGTTACTGGATTCTTCAAGAGCAAGATGTTGTACGTCGTTCACTGAGTACTTGGTTCCATTGCAGACGTTGGCATTCCGGACCTGGTGGACAAGTTATTGCTCTCATATCGGAAGTTCGTCTTCTCCTGAACCGTTCACCATTTTCAACTGTTGGTGTGGACTACTTCGGTTCTTTACCAGTCAAATGCGGTCGTGGTACAGAAAAAAGCTATGGTTGCATTTTCACTTGCTTGACGATGAGATCTGTGCTTATCGAAGTTATCCACACACTCATGACGGACTCCTTTTTATGTGCTCTCTTCTGGTTTGTATTGCGACACGGATGTCCTTTGCGTGTCTACAGTGACAACGAAACTAATTTCTGAGAGGGTGAAGCAATCTACAGGAGGAAATTTGGAAACGTTTCATACTTTCCATCCGTCGCATTCTATCGCCAACCGGTGGTCAGATGGTGTATGACGAAACACTGTGTACGTTATAAACTGAAGTGGGAAAAATATTGAACGACGGACAAATAACAGTTACCTGATGACCCACAAGATCTTTCTATGCTGACTCCAAGCCATCTACTGATGCTAAGAGACAACTCATCAGGCAGTGTGCTCACTGCCACCGCCCCAAATTTGACATGAGGATGAAGACAAATACAACATCAATCTGACGTTTTCTGGTCGCGTTGGGTTGAGGAATATTTTCCTGGTTTATAAAAGCGGCACAAGTAGACAACGCGAGTCCGAAATCTTGCCGCTGCAGTCCTGGTGGTGGTGATTAAAGAGTAAGTCCCAAGAGGACAATGGAACATGGGGATAATTGGTTAGCTGATTCCTGGCAAAGACGGAGCTGTGAGGGAAGCCTTAGTTAGAAGAAGAAAAGTCGAGCTGTTCAACAATCATATCTGCTAAGCGATACGAGTGCAAACTAACATCCAGACTGGAAGGTCGACCTGCAGTGTAAATCGTCTATTACCAATCCATATTTCGCTAGTCCATTTCTACACTTTTTTCTCTAATCTCACCGTTGAGCGGACCCGGAGAATGCTGATTCGGGCCAGAACCAATGAAAGTTTTGTTCGGATCACTACAAGACATCCGGCAGAAGGCCCAAATCAGCGAACCACCACACCCTGCGCAGCAACGATACTATCCGTCTACTCATCTTCGATTGGTAACGTGCACAATGCCATCCTCAACTGTTTCTTTACCTGTACCCCACTGGTCAAAACTACCGTACTGTATTTCCTATACATATATCCCCATGTACTGATTACACTAAATACCAGCCGGACATTTTTCATATCATTACACATAACCCATTGTGCATCGACACTACGAACTCTCACCTAAACTCTCTCCTTGGTTTTTGTACTAACTCGTTGCATTGTTTATATGACTGCATTACTGAGTGATATCCAGTGACAATCAAATTCCGTACCCAGAGTTCACTTTGTTGTTAGTTGTATAATTTACTAACTCTTGTTTATTTATGTACAGAACCAGTGTTATCCGAGTAAACCCTCATTAATCTGTCTTGTTCCGCCCCGAATCCAGGGGTTTAGGGCTACACCGATCGACTACTTATAGCCGTTAATTCTGACAGATTTTACGCTTATGTTGCTAAAGACATATGAGGAATGGAGGAGTTAGCGACGCTATCCGGCCAAAAGTGAGCACTAAACGAAAAGTGGTCAAACCTTCCGGTGGGCTATCTTGCACTATCTGAAGCCACTCGAAGTAATTTAATTCATGCTACCGAAACCGCTATCAGCGCAGTTTTAGAATTACTATTCTGTGCTGGATGGTATGCATTTTTGGCGTTCTATCTGACTAGTCTCAGATCAACGTGATACCGTTCAACCAAAAAGAAAGCGAGACAAAGTGAATCAATCGGGTAGTCACTGACTTGGTTTCACTGTTTTTCTGTTGACTGAATTGTACAGTCCCAACTCTCCCTTCTGACTAGGGGTTGATGGAAGCCCATGTCGCTTACCGCGTATCTGCCAACCATTATCATGGACACATTTGAACACCAGTTGTTTGTGGTCAGAATAATTTACACAACACTTCACAGTTTCGTAAGTTAACTGACTCCTAACTGATGTAGTTGCTGGCATTGTTCTAGTCTGAATGACCACACTGTTGTATTTTTGCTTCACAGGAAACCCACAACCAGATGTCCATCGATAGTGTTATACAGGTGACTTTCATCGCAAGTTACATCTGATATGGTTATCCGACTCCGCTAAATCAGGTGATAATCGAAACAATCACCGGACTGAGCTGTCTGTCAGATTTCACACGAGTATTCGTTTGTTTACATAACCATAGAACATACTATGTTTTACAGGTTTGACAAACAACGGTTGTTCTCGACGTACAAAACGCAAGGTCATGGGTTGGAACTTTCCAAAGTTTATTGTATCATTTAGTATATTCCGATCAGTTTAGACGGCGAACTTTCTAAAGTATGACATACGTTTATTCAGTTACAAGCTTTTGTTGATAACCGTATTCGCTGATTTTTTCTTATTCACCAGAAACAGCAGTATATCTCTTACCTGACTCATTTTTATTCATATGTACAGAAGTCAGAAAGGCATCCAGGGCTCAAGTGGCTTACATGTCCGAGACACATCGATTCAGCATCACCTTTGTTCTACTGGTCGGCTTTCTTTGTCTTTTTGTTGGACTCCTCGTACCAACTGCCATTTTTTACTTCTTCCGTTCATCGAGCAGCTGTACCAAGAGAAGCTTGGGACAGTTACCCAATTTCAACACAATTTCCAATTCACGGTACTGTTCTCATGATAGTGAGACAAACAAAAGCATGACTATCAAACCCAACTTAGATGAATCTCATGTGACGACCAAAGAAAAGACTCTGGAACGAAATGCATCTAGCCAGCAGAGACAACTCATTTTCAAATGTCCTCAAGACAATCTCAGTGGAAAACATCTGAGTAGAAAAAAGATGGATCGACTGTTGAGTCACGCTTTTAGATCAGATTTGACGTTCTCTTCGTCGCAACAACTTCTGTCCAACACACCACATCATTCTCCAATGAGTGGTCCATCGACAGCTTCAACGCTTTTAAAGGACCGGTTTACATTTGAAGATATTCCTGATCCACCGTACGATGTACAAGGTGAGTCAAACACGTTGATTCAAGGGATAAGAGATTCCAACCTGAACCCACCGTACATCACTTCAATCCAGGAGACTCCTCCTCCATCAAAGAAGGTGTCCAACTCAGATGGTATGCTTAGGACTTCTACTGAGTATTCTGGCGAGACACTGAACGCAACAAATGGTTTATATAACACACAATATGCAAATCGAAATGTTAACCGCTCGCCATCGAAACCAAAGGGACAAACCACGACTGAAAACCACAGTTCTGGAAATCTGAGTTTGGATTCCACAAAAGTTATGTGACGTCTGATTAACAGACTGTGCTGAGCATTATTTGAGTCCCGTTTATTTCTCCGCTGTTGAACCCCATGTAAATTACTAGTCACACAGTATGCATCAAATGGTACATCCCTCATAGTCGATACAATTTTAGCGCTATTCGGAATCTCACAATCACACATAGTTCCACAAAACTGCAAATGAGCACAATGCTACCGCCCTCCCCCCACCCTCATTTCATTTCAGTTGCTCAAAACCTGCTTTCTTTATTTCCAGAAACTCGAAAATAATGTCGTTATCACAAAAGCAATTGTAAAGTCAGTCATCATGTCAATTAGGATGAGTAAATCAAACATTCTCTTGTTTTTTAACATAGGTCGGTTTTGGTGGTGCATAATCTGGTTTGTGATGAAGTTATTTTTTTCGAACTTGCGATAAGGTAATCAACGTTGTTTCAGATAGCATTATCCGTGTTAAACAAGTGCTTCATGATTATCTGCCATAGCCACACAACCAAGAAAACGCCTTCGTTAAGGAAAGAAATTACGAGGGAAAACAGAACGAAATCATAAGACATAAAAAATTCAAATCAAACTTCTACGTTTTCCAAAAGTAACGAGTGATTACGAATTGAGATTGGACTGTCAGCTGCAACATGGACTGCTTCCTGCAACCTTCATTGTCCTACTGCGGTTCTCTTTATTCGACTGACGACTTGGTCAAGCGATGGCAGTCTTGACCAAAACAAAAATGGTTATCAGTCAATTCTTTCGATTTCCACAGTCTCAGACAGTGAGCCCCGATTAGGCCACCGGTTGAGACGTGCCGAGGAAAATTCCTTTTCTCAGTGATCTTTACCAAACGGTCTTTTTCTCTCCCTTACATCTTGAGCTGAAGCGCCGATAGGGAGACCTTGGAATGGAGTTTGGCTAATTAATTTCCTAAGTTGATTGTGTAATACGCTTACGTCCTCGACTCATCAGGTCGCGATAGAAGTAAACTGGAATCTTTAGATCAGAAATTATCAGTCCCAGGTGATGTGGTGCTCATGACCGATGTGATATTTGGTTGGTTGTGTGTTATCTGAAAACTCAAATCACAAACTTGCTCACCGTTTATCAGTTGCTTAGTCATCGATAGTGTGCGTGTAATGTCAAAATACATTCTGTTAAATACATACTTCAAACAAGAACCATGAGTAATGGGTGAAAATAATAGATTAGTGAAACTGTAGATAATTCCCGACTGGATTGGAATGTGAAGAACGTAACGATCGTCATGTACGATGCATGATTACGCATCGTTCTGTTCGCCGTTTTCAATCAACTGCGTGAAATGGTTTACAAACATTTGAATGTGTGCAGCCTATCAACAACATTTTCAAAGTGATCAATCGTTATTAGGTCATGTGGTCGAATATAAAGATATTATATACGAACGTGGATGTAAGGTGGGAACAAAGAACAAAGAATTAAGACTAGAAAGAACATTCGATCTGTGTGATGTAATACGGTTGTGCACCAAGAACACAGATGACACATGAGTTAACTATTCAGGAAGCCAACACATGGATTGTACATTTTAACCGCTATCGAGTATCGATTGGTATCCCATTATACTACTCCACCATGTCAGCGATAGATTCACAACGATCTGTTTTTGAACACAATTGTTGGATTCATACTTTGTACAACAAGCGCCTCGGAAAAACCTAAAACATGTTTGTTCGTTGTCTGACAGATAACACAGAATGCGTTAACTGAGTCTACTCGGTGGTCATATTCCTACAAATTTTTCATAATTGCACTCTCCGCATTTCCACTTCTAGCACTCAGAAGCCATTTGGGGAGGTATCCGGAGATCCGAGTGCTTAGTGCCCTCATTGTATGACCAACGTGTTGTAAATCGTAAGTAATTTTGTGGATAATGCTTAATTTTACAAGCGTTGGCACCGGATCCTTCGCTGGAGTTCAGGGAAACGAATTGTTCGGCGCAGCAAAGGGAACTTGATTAACGTATAAGTGCGGTTGAGTGTTGCTTTCATTCTTTGTCCCCTGAAGATTGCTACATCATCCCCTTTGTGTGGCAAGGACATGGTCACAGGTTACTGCGGTACTGTTGCCAGGGCTGGCGGAAACTCGAGTGGTCTGGAATGCCTGTAAACAAAATGAACTGGGTATCCATTCTTGATAGGAGCTCTTCAGAAATGCGCACAAACCGAGAAGCTTATGCAAAATCAATGGCAGGGAGGTTGCGCGAGCTCATGTTTGAGTGCTATTGATGCAAAGCTTTTGAAGTGCAATAACTGTCCAATTCAAGTCTTCTTTCGGAAAATACTTCCAAAAAGGATTCATCTTCTCATCTATTGAGTCTGACGTTGAGCGTATGCAACTGAAAACGTTGGACGAAACGATGTCTAAACAAACGTCCTACGTAACAGTCACGGACAAATTTGCTTCGGACTGCATTGGTGAACGAGCGTGTGTATCATGTATCACCTAACAACCTCTATGTTCATTAAATCACCCAGTCTGTTTTTTAGAAACCTGAATCGCTGACCTGTTACCTTTTTCTTTAGTTTTATAGGTGCATTGTATGATGGTTTGTTTTGCTTTCTCATCATAAATTGGTATAGAGTGCACTATTGTGTACCTGTATGCTGGAGTACTTCTTGCTCTATATGTTTCCAGTGATTCTTCTCTTGCTTAGTTCTCACAATCAAAGTCTCCAATTTTTTTGTTTGCAAGGGATGAGGACTCCATTTTCCTGCTAACCTACCAATCAACATAAGCTATCAGGACCACGCGCTTGACGGTCTAATTCCTTTGGATTAACACTGAATAGAATATCTGTGAATGGGTCAACAGATGGTACCCCGCAAACCGTCTGTGGTAAGAGTTGGGTACGAGAGTTATCTGGCTTCGGCCGTTGTAACAGACTAATCTGAATGTTGTCAACTGTGTGCAAACGTCTCTCAGACACCCGTTTGTTTGTTCTTCAATCTCACAACTTTCCAACAAGATAATCCAGAAGGAATATCCGTCTCTCTATATAGGTCCTGCCACTCTACCTAGGATTATGCCGCATACAGCGTTTCACTGCCCAATCTGCTCGTGTTTTTCTGTCTTGCCCTAAAAATCTGCGCTCACAGTTAGAAATCTCATTTCATTTAAATGTGGTCACAGCATCTTCAAGACACCAAAAAATATGGTCGAAATCAAGCGCCTGTTGTTTGGTTGCATCCGGAAAGCTCGAGTTCCCTCACTCCTTTATAATTTTGTCATAACCGCCTCCGCAGAAGCGTTCGAAACAAGTGCATCTCCTCAAAACTAGTTTACTTGTCAACTTTCTATTCAAATTCGTCCGTGCTTCAAATGTCAACAGTTTATCAGCAGTGATAACGCGTTGACATCATTTTCGTTCCATCTAGTCGAAACTACACGAAAACGCAGACCTGCTTAAACCTTGTTGAACAGACGCATTTTTGTACGCAGAAAGTAGTCCAGTGGAAGTGCATTGCAAATCTACGACCGACCGTGCTAGTTCTGGTCTTAAATGATCCCCCAACTTACGCACGAAAAGATGTTCCAATTGTGTGATCGTTCGGCTTGGAACTTTCATTTTCTTATGCAGAAAATCTTTATTCAGCGAGATGTACGGGAGCCTGTAAGAGGGAAACACTGCTAACACTTGTAGGGGAGGATAGAACGGAGAAATCTGACTGTACCAATCAAACACCATTGTTGATAACATGGTTGAACACAATTAGCACAAGTGTTTCCCACTACAAGAACCAACCACTGTTCAGTAAGCGGATTGTATCAGGTGTACAATGAATTTCAAAATCCTGGCTGGAATCTGTTAGACGGCAGTGATCTCAAGGATTCACCTGGACACGATGATGTCTTTGTGTCAGCATTCAAGTAGACCGAACGCCTCTTTGCCCCTTCCTGTAGGTGCTCCATGATCCAAAACTTCAACTTCCGATGTGTCATGCTAAAGCGATCTGCGTGGCTATCAAAACAAACTCTGTGAAGTATACGAAATGTAACCGGTAAAGCAATTGCACACCTAGCAAGAGGAATCAGAGTCTACATGACAGTAAAATTTACCAAGTTATCCACAACAACGCGATTCTCAATTATCATTTTGACAACGCTCGAAAAACATCATTTGCTCCATATATTAACACAAGATTGTCACCTTGACCGTTTGAAATATTCAGTCTCTTTGAGCCAGTGACGGCCAAGTATGACAGTGAAAACAGTGTATTCTTCTTGGGCAGCCTAATTAGGCTTTACTAATAAGTAGTGTGGCAGATTTATGATTTTAGATGAGACCCAACTGTGAAAAGTCAGGGCTTCGGCCGGATTCGAACTAGCGACAGGCACAGCATGCGTCAACGCTACAAGCGCTCTACCAGGTGAGCTACGAAGCCACACCGGGAGCTCGGAAATTTCACATTTGGGTAACCGCAAACCTCTCATCTAACTGAAAGGCATTATAGGACATGTGATGGGATAGTGCGCACCATTTTGTCTCAGACCGTTTTGAAATGTACTTTTTATTGGATATTTGTATTGATTAGTGAGTGGCACATGCCAATCTTGTGGCTTCCTTTTCTCCTTCAAACTATAAATCTGCTTTGAGGTCATCGCTTTACAGTACACTGTCCAAACGCTGGACAAATAGAGCACACTACAAGCCGGGGGATTTAGTGGCCCATGTTAGGTCATGTCCGAATCACAATATACTGGTGGTATAGTAGTAGTTGTTATTAAACTGTGTGATATGCAGTCTGCCTCCTAAAATGTCATATCTATCTAACATCACACTTTTCAAAACGTTCCACATTTAGCCCACAATATTTCCATTATTTGCAGCGGGTCAAAACGTAGCGCATTGCAGTATGTGCCCACTTCCCTACTTGATGCACGAACAAGTTGACTATACTGCATGCGTTACGATAAACAGCTTGGTTTGACGTTCACACTATCATCGGACACGACGATTAGTTGTTGTCTTGATGTATATGACATCTGATTCTGGGCTTGCATGTTGGCTGGGTTAGCGGAAATGCTGACATGGTCTAAGTTTTTATATGACGAAAAGATTTTGTCACACTTCAGATGTATTTTTGTGTATTCATGTTCAAAGCATAGAAGTGTCTATGAGAGACTCAAACACATTCTAGCTGCAGTTTGGTAAAATACTGAGTTTGACGAAAAGAAACTATTTTGCGCTCATCTAATCGCCTTGGGTTAGACGGCAAACCGGATGCTGCTTAACGCTTGTAACAATTTTAATTAGTTTCAATGAGGTTTAGCAAGACATCGGTGTCAGAAACAATGTTGACCAAAACGGTAGGTGATCAAATGGTGACCAATTATTTTGTCATTTTCATTCAGAGTTTTACGGGAGTTGGCTGCTCATTGTCCGTTCGTGGTCACGGCGACACTCACTAAATTCATCTTAGTGCCGATGGCATACTTCTTTTTCTGTGCTAATCTGTCTCGTTTATCGTCTTTTACTTTCTCATGACCATTTTCCATCGAATTCTCGGTGGATATGCCCTAAACCACTTGGCAACGCGGAATTTGTCGACGAATGTGCCGTTTGTCAAATGGTACTTCCATTAGTGAATTTTCCGGGTGCCTGCTATGATTTTCCGACTACTTTAACATTCAGTGCCCAGGGTTTATACTGAACAGCTCCCTGATCTTGTCTATAAGAGCGTCAAGCGGAACTACTCATCCTCAAACCCCGGGTAAGATGAGCTGCAAAAATCGCCCGATCTACTCAATTGAAATAAACCCAGTACTTGGGCGTGTGCCTGGAATGCAATGAATCACGTCTATCTGACCGTAGTTTACTTCTCTCACGGCGTGCAAATTGTAACCCCTTCCATAAATCTGTCATAGAACATGCTTGTAGATTTGCCACTGTCGTTTGCACTAGTGGGACGTGGAAATCCACAGTATACGCCCAGTGTTCAGAGGACTAAAGAGAAAAGTTGAGTCTGAGTGTTGATGACCTTATCTGTCACAGGCAAAAAATATAACTACTTGGTTTATAGGTTTCGGATTTTGCACCAGAGACACATCTGGCTCTGTGTTAAGTGCATCAGTTTACCAAGATCTCGAATAACCTTAGTTATGGTTTTAATCCTACATACTCGGTGTATTGCTACCAGCTGAACCATCAGATAGTGTCTTTGTTCAACACTATTTTGATCTTCCACAATCGCATGACTGTTATATTAACGACAGTAGCTAAGCTCTCTTTCAGCAAAGATCTCGCTTCCATATTCTACAAATGATGGCCTGTTTAGGGGTAGAAACACAAATGAAGCCATTCGGGAGAAAAAATACCAAAACACGATGCTAGGGTGTCCTCTTGTCAGCGGTACTTCAGTGGTTTCTGCTGTTTAAAATAGTCTTACCGTTATAGCCTTTTTTCATTGAAACTGCGAATGTCTTTGATTCGGACGATTTAATCATCAAAATATATGCTACTTATCAACAGTCCTAACAGCAATACTCACTCCAAATAGCACTTTACAATTGTCCTAGTGGTAGGACATTTCAGTAGGATGTGTATTTGGTAGGCGATTATCTTGCCTGGAGAAAACAGGTTTGTCATTGAATATGAATATTTTTGATTTTACAAAATTGGATTTGCTTCACCGCAAAGGTGGTCACACAAATTGCTTTATATATCACAAAGAAATTTTGTGTGAAAATTACAAGTAACTTGTGTTATGTCTGAAATATCGTTTTGATGGGGTTAAACAGTAACAGTCGGAGTGCAACTTCATTTGTTGTGAAACAGGATTTGTAGCAAATATTTGGACTGGAGAAAGCTGAGAATGTCCATATACAACTCAATGAGGGTTGATTAATCAGTGTAGATTGTGGATGTTGTCTGACGAGAAGTGATTTGAAGATCATTAAGCTACCCAGTAATATGCAGATCAGCAAAGTATCGAGTTCGATGAGGCTCAATTTTGCGCCAACACCTACAAAAACAACATCACCATCTAAGACAAAATATCTTGTTTTATGTTGTTTCCGCAGTGCTCAAGAAATCAGTTACAGCATTATCAGATATAATTTGCGGCAACGTAATGACTGATAACAAACGTTACAGCCCAGATAAGGCACCACAATGGAATAAGTGTGTTATAAGCAGTGACGATATACACACTAGAGAAGCACAGTGAAAAATGACGAACACGCATGAATCATGCTTCTCAAGTAGATATCCACCGTAAGCAAGCTCTTTTCACAATTAATGCTACACAGCAAACAGATTCTTGTTACACACTGTACGTCTGTATACAGTGTTCGATAAAACCTGGTAAGAGACGGTAATCGCCAGTCAGTTGGCTCAGACCTGATATGAAAATTCGTCGCTCTCACCCGCTACCTTCTTGTACCAACTGGCTGGATATCCATTTACCAAGAATTCATGGAGCTTAATTCTACGGCTACAATTACCGACATATCGGGATTGAGTGATTACGTTACTGCTGCTAGATACCGCCTATTCAACCAATCACCGTTTTGCTCTGCTGGAAACGGTTTCTATTGGCCAGATAAGTTGAACTGAGTCGAACGGCTTGGATCATACACTGAAAAGACGTGATTATTATTGCACTCTGATACACATACACTCGTTTCGCTTAGCTGATCTTTTGTAATCATATTCATTTTTCGACTAGCCTATTTCATACGAAACCGCCCATCCCCTTGACTGTACACCACGGCTAAACAAAAATATTAACAACCTAATTAGTCATGAGGACGACAAAGTAGCGAAACGACAAACTACAGAGTCAGGATAGCGGTCGATACAGGTTATGGACGGCGTTTATTAGCAGTTACGCAATCACCGTCCCAAATCATAAGCATGGTTGACTGTGAGTCAAGGGAGTTAAGGTGTCCGCATGAACTCCTTCTGAGTGCAGAGGTCAGAGTTGCGCAATCGGATACTGTCGGCCTCGGCAGCCGTCAACATTCGGAATCTCACCATTTTTGATCAATCCCCTTGCACTCGGTAGGCAATCTGAAAAACCTTTTAGATGAGACCCAAATGTGAAAAATCAGGGCTTCGGGTGGGTTCCAACCAGCGACAGACACAAAATGCCTTGACGCGACAAACGCTCTACCAGGTGGGAGATGGGAAATTTTACATTTGTACTCTGTTACCCACGCGTCCCACTGTCTCATATGGAATCCACCATATGATCGAGGGGATCGACTGTCCCGACACGATTTCACAAACAGTTCACGCTGGAATCCACCAACGCCAATGCTGAGCATAGAACTTGTATTGCCAACAGATGGTGTGACAGCCGAAGTCCTGACTTCTCACAGTTGGCTCTCATCCAAAATCATAAATCTGCCACACTACGTGAATCAGATAGATGTGATCAGATAGACGGAAGTAGGAAGGGACAAACCGCCACCGCACATTATGTAAACGCCTACGCGATCGTTACATCGCTCATCCTTGAGTGTGCACACGAGCACAATTCCATCGAACTTCCTGTGACGAAACTGCGACTCACTAGTCAGTCTTGCGCGTGTCAGTCGACCGTCACACATCAGTCATCGACGGTCAATCTGCCATGCGCAGCGGAATTGCGTTGAGTCAAATGGAGCGGTGATTAGCTGAATAGGAAGCAGTATACAAGGGTCAATTAACCAATCCCTATTCAGAAATGGGTAACAGTAACGCATCAACTCACTCACTTCGTATAAGAAGATATTTAGCCAGTGTGTGTCTGTGTAACTACGAAATAAGCCATGAGTGACAACGTTACCTTTCTGATCACATGTCCGAGTTATCCAAACCATACTAACTACCTCGTTTCGTTTTTTGTTTGTCACTATACAATTATGGAATTTAACACTGAACGCAAAACACATTCCGCCATTTTCACCTTTTCTAAACGAGTAAATATGCATTTCTGTTGACTCCAATGAATCAGTTGTTAAAGAATGGGAAGTCAGGAGGGTAAGGACTGAAATTTATGTATGCAAAAATGTATTGAAATACAACGTAATCGAAGGATCCGGAAAAAAAAGTAACTAGGAATAATTGTTCGTTCCACTGATAAACCAGTATCCTGTAGAAAGAAAGCAACAGTTGCCGAAGTTAATTCGTGATAAGAAAAAATTGTTTACACTGTACATTTCAGTGTTAATTCTTATAAAAGTAAACACACCTCCAACAATGAAACATATCTGACAGCTGGTAGTAGCTATTAGCAGACACAGTACAATCCCAACGTTGTTACCGTACAAGTGTACAGTCTACTTATCGTCGTTTCAGGTCGAGTTAATTCTTTTTAAGTCTGAATACGCCGGAACGACAGAATGTTGGACAATGTCTGTCACCGTGTATACCAAGGTCCACCACGCGTATCTACAGCCAATACGAGTTGACCAAATCAGTGTTCTATGAATTGGCTAAAGTTACCATGTCGGTGTGTTGCCTTTTTGGAAAGAGTTTAACCACTGAAACGTTCGAAACTTATTCCAATTTTTCTCTGAGATGTGATTACCCCTACTGAGTACTTCTAACAATAAGCGTGTTATCGCAAAATAGGCTACTAAAGGAAAGCATGGCCTACAAAACAGCCTGCACAAACTGTTGGGAATGCTACATTTTGGGAATACTTTGAAAACCGAGTTAGCTCGAACTGATTCACCAATGCAGCATAACTGTTCCGAGATGTTCACAGTTCGTTTATTCCCGTCGGTCACAAGCTTAAACACATCTTCCTTAAGAGGCTTTGAATGTGATGGCGTAGCAAACACTAGCAACTCAACGGTTAAGACAAAGCCAGACACTCAACTGATGAACACGTCCTGAATACAGATCACGCAGGTGATATATTAATATCGTCCAGTTTGTTGATACGCAGTCGAAACATGAGACCGTAGGCATTCAAGGTAATTATGCTGACCAAAAGGTTTTGATTGCTTCTCAGAGCACAACAAAAAGCAACTGGTGCAGTCAGCATCACTGTCGTGGAACTGATCCTGATCTTAATATTACACGTCATATGCAACAGGTGTTCTTGTAGTCCGACAGTTTTTATGTACAATCAGCCCTTTGTGAATGCCAATGAGAGTAGACAAAATGATATTATCCCACAAGACGTTTATCTTTCATGGGATTCATATCGAACTGCTGGGAAAGTTCAAAAGTGTGTGAAGATTGCAAAACAATAATACTGTCAATAGTCACATTCAGTTGTATACATTGATCATTTTGGTTTTTAACTACTCGTCTCAGTCAAACTACCTATTTTATAATATGCGTCCCGGGACTGAAATCACAAATCGCTCCGTGCTCGCGGCGGCCAGCAACTGTCACACATTTGGCCATCGCTCTGTAAATTTGGGAACGGAAGGTTGAGAGAAACACCCGGTACGATTCTTAAGACCACACTTCATTGGAATCAACGAGATTGGGAATATGCACTTGTCCAGGCAAATCATGGCGATTGTGAATGAATAAATGAACGAAACAAGATAATAGACACAAATCAAACTACGTTCTAACCAGACAATCTCCATGCTATCAATACCAATAACAAGTTTTGGTTTGTCTATCACTAGAATCTACAAGTTAAGGCGAAATGAGATTGACAGAAAGGAAACTAGTGGCCACGGTAATCAAGAAAGGTGAACAAAATTGCAGAATTTATCAAAACCTATGAAACGCAAAGCAAGAAAAAGGGATTGCAACCCGGGTCTCAAACCAGTCCTTTCCCGTATGTCATGGTAATTTCGTTTTTTCACAGACTACACAATTCTAAATATCCTGTTCACAAAAATTGTTGCTATGTTACTGATGAGTAGTCGGGGATTTGGTTTATTTTCAAGTTGACCACCACTCACATTTGATCGCAGCCTTCGCATTCAGATAGACTTTGCAGCCAGCCTCTTTCGAAAAGAAGCACTAGACCCGAGTATTGCTCTAATTAAAGCTCGTCAGTAGTGCATATCCTAGCAGGTTTAATGAGTTCAGTGATCTCAACCTGTCTCGGAAGTCCTAATCGCGGGGTTGTCGATTGGAGTTAACAGGACAGTTACTCTAGACGATCGGGCAACCTGATCAGTGCTCAAAAGCGAGAGTGGTTGAGCTTTCAGATTTGATAATTCGGTCGTGCCTAATGTGGTCAATGGCACAGTGGTTAACACGGTTGCCTTATGATTGGAATGGCCGGAGTTCAAATCCGGGCCGTGGCAAGGATATGCACTACTGATGAGCTCTAATGAGAGCGAAACTCGGGTCTAGTGCTTCTTTTCGAAAGAGGCTGGCTGCAAAGTCTATCTGAATGCGAAGGCTACGATCAAATGTGAGTGATGGTCAACTTGAAAATGTTGCTGTCTGTGCTGCGTCCCCTGCAGCATATATTCTCGCATGAACATTTTTCACCAACACATCGGACGCGTTTAAGCTTGGCCCTACGCATTTCGTACGCAGCAACCCAAAAACAGATAGCAATTGTAACGGTTTTTGCCAGTAAACCTTGCCACCACGTCCCCTGTTTCGTTGTTTTGATTGGAAGGGAACTAGAGGGAACAAAACGTTCCGTAAGCACGTTGGCTCACGGGCAGCAGGAAGTCTTGCGAGCAATCTCCTAGACTTAACTCTTCACAAGACACTGAAACAGTTTGCTGGCGAAATCAAAAGAGTAATATGGGAGTAAACCTTTCAACGATAAACTACGTGTTGGGAAAATCCACTGACTCTGTACGTGGGCCAGTTTGCCAGAAGCAACTAGGCTCGGGCGATCACGTTTTCGTTCTGTTCCACTTATACGTAACCTTGAACGGCGAGACGGTCAGCGTTATTCAGCGAATACAATAAAAGCAGACTTCATAGTTATGAGATCCGATGAAGTTTGTAAACCGGGTAAGATCAAGGAAAATTACCTTAAGAACATTTCCTGATGAAGTTTCACGGTCATGTTTCGTCAGTTTTTACACCTTAAATATCCCCCAAACGCTCAACGCGTCACCCAAACGTCCCAGTTGTTGTTCAAAAGGGCAAGAAGCCTATCAGAAACCCAGTGAGTACTTGGAAGATGTGAGTCGACCCTTTCTCGACCAGCAAGCTCGAGATATACAAGGTAGCTCGAGGAGATTCAACTCGGTTTCCCTAAGCTTTCAGGTCAGAGTACGGGGGTAGTCAATTTTGCTTCCGTATACACGGAAGGTTTGCTGGGATAAGCAGAACGTTGTGCCAGTTGCAGTACCTTGGCAGCTTTAAGTTTGAATCAGGCTGGAAAGTCCATCTACCTTGACTTCGGTAGGGCTTGCTTATTGGGATGCTAGTGAGCTGACACCTTCGTGCTAAAAGCCCCCATTCCAATCAGGAACCCAGAAGCAAAGTTCGAAGATTGTCTCTTCTAATGGGATATAGACATCTTCGAAGCCAAAACGTTTAGATTACCAGAGAAGCCGAACAACACAAAAGCCGCCGGTACCTGACAGAAATGAGATGGTTCTATGCAGTTCACTTACTTTGACCCACCGAAAGTCCGAGCTTCTGAAGGAAAGAAGGCAGTCTATCTACGTTGAAGCAACTAATTTCTTTCCACTTTGTGTCAAAGCTTGCTGATCTTCTTGGAATACTCTCGCTGATATCTGCAGATGATCTTAAGAAGTGCCGGATCTCAAAATATTTTAGAGAATCCAAAGCCCTACAGAGGGCCTTGAACCAGTTCTGGATGTGACAAACAGAACGGCTTCATTGGGAAATTTGAAACACTGAGTTCCTTTTATCCAGTTCACTAAGACGCAAGAAGACATACATTGTAGAATGTAAGCATTTTGTTTATTCTCCTCGGCTGATTATATAAAACACTCGATTATACAATTCAGGTGTACAGCGACAAAACAATAAAATGAGCGAACATCACACGGGTGCGCTCAGGGTCCACTGATACGGTAACGAAATTGGTTGCGTCAGCATCTTTTGCCAACAGAGGACCAGTGTGTGACGCTTGATCAACAATGTCTTGGAGAAAGCCAACCTAGGATTACGATTGCGTAATGAGACCAAGAACGAAGTGACGGAGTCAAACAGATTATCTGTTGTGATTAGGTGTTTTGCGACCGAAGACACCGGGTTTCTGTTCCGGTATTAGTATGCTGATCCTCATTGAGTCGTTGTCTGCATCATCCACTTGGGAATGTGCCCCGTCTTCCTCTGTTGTAAGTTCCCGTCGGTTCTGCCAACGTATGAGTCACTGCAGCTACAAGTGAACCGGTAGATAACATGAGAGGCAATGGAGACTCACCCTGCGGGTGGAAAGCAGCAAGAGCAATTCCGCTGCTGGGTATGTGCGGTCAACGGCAGATTTCAACTTTCGACTTACATCGGTAATATTGTGGCCACCTGTATAAGGAAGGTTGACAAAAACTTGCTTCTTCGATGCTGACTGTGATCAGGAGGTAGCCACTCGCTCCTCGTAGAATGGCTTCTGCGACCGGACCCTGGAAAATGCAAGCAACTGTGTGTTGGCTCAGCTGCTGCCGCCACGCTCATCTATGCCTTAACAGAGACAGAGCTGCTTGTTGTGGGTAAACAGGCGGGCCACGGTTTCACGATTTTTAGCCACTTCAAAGTCAGCAGTTTATGACACTCGGCTGATATCAAAAGCTTTCATGTGTCGTGGGGTTGTTAGCGATGGCATCTCTGCAATCGACATTGTAAGAAGCCACTGGTTTGCAGGATCGAGCGAACCAAGGACGACCGGTTGAGAATAACGCAACAAGTAAACAAGGACGATATAGCCGACAGGCTAAGTCAACGTGAAAGTCAGTAAATAACAAGATAAAATAATAAGAGTGAAAAGACAAGCAAGCGCGCAACGCGAGACATATGCTCGAGTGCGCAGGGTACTTGTCGGTAGTTTGACCATTTCAAACAAGCGTTTAGGCACACACAAAAGTTGGAAACAAAAACAGTGTGAATGGCAATCGTGACTCTAACACAGCTGGTAATAAACAAATGGGACTGTCACAAATTTTAAGCAAACAGACATTACGCAGCGTTTCAGCCGACGGGTCCATTCTGAAGAAAAACAAGCCACCAGAAAGTGAACATCTGGCGCATGATAGATATCCTCGCGTTGAATAACTTACTTAAATATGATTGGTACCAGGAATTACTGGGTGATGTGTTTTTCATGCTAGTTCTAAAAGACGACGCACAAATGGTTACTGTTCATTTTCGCCCATATCTACCTCTCAACCTTCGACACAGTGATGACGCTTCTTTCTTTATGTAGGGTGATGTCTGACTGCAGGTCAAACTCCGTGGTCGAAATTCGCTATTATTAGGAGCTGCACACCGCTCATTTTCGACTGCTAGTTCCCAAGACGAAACCTATTTATCTCACCCCAAATCCTTTAATTAACTCCTCCCATTCGCGTGTTAACGGTGATTTCACTGTTCTGGACGCGGATCCGATTAGTCCGAGGCGGGTTTCTTGGAGAAATTTTGACGGAGGATTACCTTGGAAGTAGTAAGAAGAACTCAAACTCCACATGTTAACAAACACACAAGTTACTGCCCGTGACAAAGAACTTCCTTGTTAGATTTCATAATCACCAACAACAGAGATAACATAGAATAAGTACCTACCTCATCTCCACCGGGTGCAGCAACAACACCAAGATCAAACAATTCGCAACTTCGATGACCCACCAAGGTGGTCAGAAGAATCATCTCAGCACCCCACTCATAGACACAGTTTCAACCACGTCAGAAGTCCAGCTGGTCAAAGATACGATCCACGAAGTCGATGTGTCCTGCATGCTCCAGAACTCTACTAGGAGCTCTCCATTCTCGCCCTTAGCACGTGATGTCTGCCTACCTTTAAACTTTGTGCACTAGCGTTAAAACGGCAGTCCGGTAAATCGTGGGACAAAACAGCGTTTATCAAGGTTCGCAAGTGATAACTCAGAACCCCGTTGTAAACGTCCTGAATCAAAAATCCGAAGCGCCAAACCTGGTTTCGAAGATAATTTCTCAAATATACGTATCACCGGTGCACAGATCCTCTCTTAGCCTACTGACTGCGTCAAACAAACGGTGAGATAATCTTTGCAACATACGAAGGCGCCGAGATATGTAAGGACCCCCACTTCGTTGTCTAAAAGACAGCAATACAACCTGAATCCAACTTTCTGTCACTGACATTTCAACAATTCCCCTATCGGCAGAATTCTCTGTGAGCGATGAACAGAGTTTAGTTATAGATTCCAACCTACTGAATTCCGTGATGCCAGACCAGATTTACTCGGTAAGATGGTATAAAGCGTCTTATAGGCTCGTAAAACCACTACTTGAGGTATTTCCCTTGTTTGAGAATGCTAGCTGAGTGGTATTCTCTAGTCTTGAAGAGAGCGCTAATGTGTTGAAACTTGGTTGATGAGATGTCGCGCAAACACCATAAGGCCCTCAAAATGTTACCATTAAATCCCGGCCAAAACTCAGCCGGCGCACTAAGTCAATTGAATTAAGTGTTTTATCGTTTACTCGAATAGCCTTTTCGGATCTGTAGAGTCAACTCACAAGATGAAGGTTGGGGTTCCTCACCGCGTCAGCCCCCAGTAGTCCTAACATTAAAGCCGCTGATGTTTCTTCTGAGACCTACACCAGCGTTTTTACGCAGTATCCTTCAGTTCATCACGTTTGCCCTTACAATAAAATTGACGGCAACCGCATGGTTGATATTTCCCTAACGGCGGTATCGGTTGAATTCAGATACCTTAGAGGAAACTCCTTTGGTCCGAACGACATACCACCTAAGGCTTTGCGTGAGGTGGCTGGACAGCTTAACGTTGCACCTAGCCCACCGTTTGCATCTGTCCTCTTGGGAACAATACTCAACAGTTAGAAACAAGACAGCGTGACACCCGTTTTCGAAGATGGTAGGCATTATCTTACCAACAATTTCCGAGCAATCGCCCTGCTATCAAGCATCTCGAAACATTTAGAGGTGCTTGTGCATGACTCGCTTTGTGAGTATCCCACTTTTTGAGACATCCGCAGCACAGCTTAAGCATGGGACGTTCGTGAAACATGAATAGGCTGAAGACGCTGATTCACGTGTTAAGGCTATTAATCAGGACAACGATACTGATTTCGTACATCGCGACTTTGCCAAAGCGTTCAACCACGTGGATTACGTTGTTTTAATCAGTAAGCTTGTCCAGCATGGAATAAAAGGCAGTCTCTCTCAAAGAATAGACTCAAATCTTTCTAATCGTCTGTAAAGAGTGCACCTATAGGTGTAGCTTCAGCAGGGTGCCATGAAGTTCAGTTTTTGATCAACTTTTATTTTTTGTCTTTATCGATGGCCTCTCTTTTAAACACCTCCTCGTTATTGTTGTTCGCTAACGACATCAAAACTTTGTGTACCGTCAACATCGGTGAAGATTTTCCTATCTTACACAATGAGCTAAACATTCTATCCAAGTGATCTCACGTGAGCCGACTTGACTTTAGTACTGGTAGGTGTAAAGCTGTACATAACGGCAGCACGCTGAGTGCCTCGTGGTACCTCAACGGTTGCCCGCCTCAGAATTTCACTGTCCAGAAAGACTTAGGGACCACTTTTTCGCACACACCCTCGAGATCTCCAGGAGTTGGAGCGAATGTAAAAAAGAAATGGCCAGCAGTATACTAACGTTAGAGCCTTGCGGTTGGTTCTACTCTCGTTATGTCCAGTTTCTTAACAACAGTTTTGTCAGAACGCGTCTTGAGACCGGAGAGGTGGTTTGACAGCCGTAACTCCACAAGAAAAAGCTGACTTAAAAAACGGTTCAATGTCATGCAGTCCAGGACCTAAAAACGGGATCTTGAAGAAAGACTGACATCTTTTGGTACGTAATCTTTAGTGTCGTTAGTGCAGAAGTAACTTAATGTTAATATTCTTGATAAAGAAGTTTCCTGACCATCTGCACCGACTTATGGTCAGCAGGGTAAATGGCACCATACTGAGTGGTCACCCTCAGTCACCGGCTGAGGAGTATGAGATTTAATGAATCAAAGCATAAAATTCTCAAAAGCTTCTGTCTACAATTTATTGGCCCACTGGTAGTTACCCATTTAGGTGCCGAAGATCTCGTGGAGATATTCTTCATTGCAGCGAACCAACAAGGTCCGTGCGATCAGACGAAGAATTTGTGGGGTTTCGGGTCTCCAGTTGCTCTTGGACAGAAGTCCCTCAGCCACAGCATGATGTCCCGCTAGAATATGTTACTACCAACCTCCGTCCTCGATCTCTCTACGCTAGAATTTAGGGTGTTTCGGACCCTAATTTTATTGACCAACGTAACAAGTACTACTTTGGAAAAAAGCCGCCTAGGTTATTTAGCTAGTGTGAGCAGATTTTGTCCATTCTTTTCAGGAGTTCTGTCGGTCCCCTGATAAAACTACATTTCCAATGAATAGCGTTTATTCCTTCATCTTTCAGGAGACCTGACTGCGAGACGTCCAACGAAAACTGAACAGACTCGGAGTGCATAGTGAAGTGAGTAGCGATCGTGGCTTCTCTAAGGATACTAGCTGCAGCCATGTTTTAGTGCTCGTCTGTTCTGTACGCATGATTCTGTGTCCGCCTGATATAGGAAGCCTGATGTGAACGAAGCGCTGCTTTCTACAGCCGTGCAACTAATTGCATGCAGCGAATACCTGTTCCTCTCCCAAAGACTAATCTGGTATTTCAAATTCATTTAACCTGGTCCCTTTCGAACGTTTTTAATGCACTCGAAGTCCCTACACATTTCTCACCCGGCGCGCTTCTGAGTGCGGCCGAGTGGGCTAGAAACCACTCTGCGCTTCTCTTCTTTCTCTTCTTGGTTGCTGTTGTTGGCCCCAGATTAGGCTAAAACTAGTTGCTTATCATATTTCTTAACATTGGTGGAAATATAAGGTTTTTTGTCCAACTCTAACGCGTTGTTTTAGTTCGATGTCTGTTGAGAGTACGCTTCGACTACCCTTAAGGAAAAATGTGTTAAACTGTTAGTGGACGAGGGTCGAGCGCGTGCCCGCTTGTCCATTACAAGCCTAGTAATAGGCTCCCAGTCCCCCACCCACGTACAAATCACTGAAGTCAGTTAAGTGTCTCTCGATAGGATTTTCTGTATGAGTAAGAGAAGCCTTCTAAGTCTTTGGTGGCACAGACAAAACACTTAGGTTTTCCATCTCCATAAACGACATCAAGATATCATATGTAGGTCAACTATGGCTGACCCATACGAGTTCAGAAGGCAATTCATTCAACTGGTTGCTTGAAGAGAACTCTCACCTGTGAAAGAGAAGCTGTTCTAACAATGATCCAATTCCAAACCATTCCTGATCAGCTTAACTCTTGGCAAAGAGTACTTGCGGTCGTCAATAACATGTTCAATGGAGTATGTTTCTCCATTCCACGCAAAATGAACGGAAGAACCGTCTTCTGAAAAGTTACTCTAAATTTCACGAAAAAGGGTTAATGTGGTGGGTGGTGGAGTAAAACCTCGGATTCAACTATTTTGTTGTCAACTTTGACTTCAAGACTGGTTCTATCTACAAATACATACACGAGCAGCGACATCATTCACCAAATTGAATAAGATGCTGTGTCGCTCCATGTTCCAAGCTCCAGCAGACAACCTTTCTACGTTGTGCGTTCGAAAAACTTTTCGCATCCTTCCCGTCTATCATGAGGCGGTAATCAAAAGAAAACATATCACATGGACTGATCATAATTTCACAATGATGATTTTCTATTACAAAACAGTCTGTGCCTGTAAGGTTTAACAAGTAGCCTGTCTGGTAAATCAACTGAAGGGCAATCAGTTTAAAGTGAAAATATTACCTCAGTATCCAGAAAAACTTTCCGTTTACCGGAGAGAAGGTTGTGGACAATTTCAATCGTTTTAACTACGTTATTAAACAGGACGTCCCAACTAAACACGTTGCTATTCATTTCGAAATTTTCAAAATCCGCGGTGACTCTAAATGAGCTATGATGATTGGACGTTTTGGTGTTTGTTGTTCGATAGTCGCATTGGCGATTATTCAACAAATACTAATCGGTTTCAAGGAGGGGGTCACGTGTTATCAGAATCCACTCAGTTTATCTCGCTCGGTGTCAAGCAGACGCCTGTTGGTCTGCAAAACACTTAATGAAAACAAGGGTATCAACGCTCCACGGGATTCCAGTAAATATTAAAAACAGAGTAGAATTACTGTTTTGCTTTTGGGTGGAATCGATTCTTGAGTCGTTCTTGAACGATCTGTGGAGGAGTAGCCAACAGTCTCAGAGGGAAGGTTGGTGGTGTTTCCATTGATATGTAAATCACTCTGATAATCTCGTGCAACCACTACATCAGGCCGGATTGTATATTTCGTTTGACCTGATGAAAAAATCCACAACCTGTCCGAACAGATTACACTAAACACACGTGTCAGTTCTTCCTTCAAAGCCGGCGACTGGCAGACAGCTAAGGCACTTTATTGTTTCACCTTCACTGTTTCGCACCATCAGCTATGCTTGGGACACGCCGTAAGCTGCCCAGCCATAGTGGACGTCCCATGAAAACTGTTCATCTCCAGTGAGTCTCGTCCTTAATTTCATCCGTCGTTTTGCATCGGGGTTTATTGTAGCTTATTCATTTTTTAACTACAATTTAGTGAAGCCAGTGTGACAGTTTTTACTCACCTTTGGATACTTTATCATTCTCGAAATGTCTCAATGTGGCAGTGTTGACAATCAGCTCATTGAAAGCTTTGTCAACACGCGACTCCTCACTTTTCACCTCTTCAACCCCAGATTGTGATGTGGCTAGGTCGAAGCTACATTCAAGACACAAGGTCGAATTTCGGCCCAAAGTATACAGTGTTGTTGAATCTATCCCAAATGAGCTTGCGGAAGTTCGTGATATCATCCATGAAGTGTCTCACATAGCCCATATGACACTTTAAAAGATGCCACAGCACACAGGTCTAGAGTACTGAAACAGAAAAACTGGGCCAAACCTTTTCCGATAATGATCTGGGGAGTTGTAGACCGTCACAGCTACTGCGTCATATGAAACAAGTGATCGGACACTGAAAAATGGACTGTTCTACCTACCGACAGCTCTGGTTGAAATATCTCCCTCTGTCTATTCGCGGACTCTTCGCACCACTTACTTCCACAATTCCATCTATGGAGCCAGACAAAGCTGCCGATAAAAGTTTGGAAGATAACCCACCCTCCCAATTAGCGTCCATCACATTCACCACCCCACTTCAGCAACCAAGTGACGCGTTTGCCAAACAGTCAACTACATTCACCATATAGATGCAACAAATGATGAAACATATTCCTCGTAGGATTCGGCCATCATCCACATGCATTTGCTCGAGGGCGAGCGTTCTTATACACCAAGCAGGAACAAAACATTAAGTTGTTACCACCCGAACCTCAGTCACGGCGCAAGGAAGTGCAATCAGTCTTGTTCTCTCGAACCCACTTACTCGAGAAACGCTGACCTACTTTCGACACATCGCTTATCCATACCATTCTGCTTGTATCAGATTCCCCACCAGTACCGGAGCCGAAGTGGGGATTATTGCAAGACGAGCAGAAAATATTTCTCTAACCCGCACTGAGAGCTTCTAATGAAAATCAAATCGCAACGGACTCACACGCACTTCCACTTGAATGGGGCCTGTGACGACAAATTCCCTGGATGTTCACCATTGCGATGTCTGAAGTACGACTATCGCTGCAGAAGTTTCCAGTGTCCGTGTGGACCGTTCAACGTTGTTGACGCTGCACGACGCATAGAACAAAATTGGTTCAGTTTGTTTGCGTGCACCTATGCACTACACTGCACCCCGACTTTTAGAGTTGTTCCAGGAGTTCCCACTACGTACTACTCCTTCGTTTCAACCACTTACAATTTAACATGAAGCAGTTCAGCACACCATCACTACGAACCGTCCTACTATCGCCTGATAGTGTCGATTACAGCTTGTAAAGCTGTGAGCTGCTGCAGCTGAAATGAACCATATCTTGCTGCCAAATAACTAATGGTCAGCCCCCACATATGGTTCCAGAAACTTCAGGTGATTAGCGTCTGTGCGGCGCGTTTCGTGCGGTGAACAATGTCACAGCCCATCATTGTTAGATCATCCCCTACACTCACGAATTCTCCCCCACTTTGGATAACAAAACTGTTCTTTTCTAGAGTTCACTCAGTGTGTATATATCATTGTATTTCTGTGGTCCCTGAGAATATCTGTCCCCCTGATTTCATTGTTAAAGTTTGCCAAACTTTTTCGCATTTCAGGATAGTAATATTAATGGCATATATCCCAAGGCGTCTATGACTGACGTGCTTAGGTGGGCAAGATCTACGCTGGTGATACAGGGCGATACACATTAGATTCACGCAACACAACTGATAACAGTACAATACACCGCTTACACCAGTAAATCCACGGGAGCGGGAAATTCCAGAATATGATGAAGTATTCGACACATGCTTTCGTGGTCCCCAAACTTCATGAAGAGAGACTGACTAGTTACATCAATTTACACTTCGCAAGGTGACCTCCGGCCTACTAATGAAGGTCATGTCAAAAAGAAACGAGTTAAGTCTGATGAAAATGTTACGTCGAAGGATCTCGCAATTAGTTGAAGCAAACTGCTCTGGAAAATGTTCAGAAAATGTTGCAATGTAGAGGGGAGGTAGAAAATTTAGGACTCTCGCGGGAAACTAAATGGATATCTGGACAGGACTTCGTTGACTATTCCAAAACGACGGAACGCTGTTAATCTCTCGAAATACTAAACGTATGTGGGAATATGAACCTCCAGACGCTTTAGGTTTACTAGTGGACCGAAGAATGAATCACAGAAATTGCATGACAAATGAAAGAATATAAACTGAAAACGCGAAATTTGACGACTAAATTTTATAACGGAATCGTTTATGTACAAATTATAACTTCATGCTAGCTGATAAAATACATAGCACTAACTAACGAATACCACATCCCGCAAAATACCGATCGATCGACATATTTACCATTACAGGAGGAGACTCAATAATGGATGTGAATTTGCAAAAATACGGCCAATAAATAGAGTGAGAAAGGTATCTAACAATGAGGAGGTGGATGTTGATCTATAAGACGAGGGAGGAACACGATTTGAAATACGAGGTTTCCAGGCAATAATGCGGAAAATGTAGCGGAAAATTCGACTCAACGATCATGCAAACCCCGACACAACAGAAGATCTGAAAAACGGTCAACCCAAATATCACGTTGGAGATGCAACATCAGGATCGGACGAACGGTCTCAGTGTTATGCCTCCCGTTATTGGCCAATTCATCCGTTCCGTATTCCACCAGTTTATGATGTTGCATGTGCTAATGAGATCAGCCAGTGACAGGTTGTGATTTCTCTGATACTGTTGTACATCACTAAATTCGGTGTCCCGATTCATGAATGGCAACTGCTTACTGCTACCAGTACCAGGCCTTCTCCTTATTACTTGTGTTGAAGGTTTCAATTCAAGTACGATTCCTAGGGCTATCCGAAGTCCCTAATTCGGAGTATCACAAATTGGCGTCACGGGCAGGGTCGGATTCAGCATTAAAGGACTGACTGGGACCCGAAGCAGCCACTAACATTACAATTACTACTACAACCACAACTACTGCTACTAATAAAACTATAATTAATACTACTGCTATTAACAGAACTACTATTACTAGAATTACTGCTGCCACCATTGCTACTACTAAAACTACTACGCTTAATACTACTACTGCTACAACTACACTTACTGCTACAACAACAACAAATACTACTACTACTACTACTAGAACCACTTCTACTGCTACTACTACTACTACTACTACTACTGAGGTCCATGCGCTTATGCGGTATACACTTCGAACGGTCAAAGGAGATGTGATCTTCCAATATCGTTTGGATCACTTTGTACAGGAGGCTGGAAGTGATTACTTTCCTACATTACTGCAGCAATCGATACTCCTGTGAGTCGGCAGCTTACGTTTTGTCCTGCTCAGAACACGCCACAGGCCTGACCGCCATTCGAGCTAGAGCGGAGGTGGTGTTGTATACGCGTCGAGGCTGCCTGTGTGCCTCGCGCTCGTGCTGAGGCTCAAAGTGTGTTCTGATTGGTCGCGGCTTCAACGGCCAACGGCTCACTCATCCATGTGCTTTGAAATGACCCGAATGCTTGTCAATGCGACAATACGCTATGCGCTTGTAATGAGTCACTTGTTCTCACTGCCGTTGTTATTGTCCGTAAGGCATGTAGTGGATGGGGCTCGAATACGGATACAACATTTGCGTCGCGGACTGGAACTACCTGCAATTGAGCGAGTAAATCTTCATGCTGGTGCGAGTGAAATCGAGGAATGGGTCGAACGATTTGAACTGTGGTGCAACATTCGTCGTGATGTGAAGACGGAAAACTAATCAACTTTCTTTGTTACCGCCGGTGGTCGTGAATTGTATTCGTTACTGAAGAATCTGGCTTATCCGATTGCCCCAGCCTCGGTGCCGTTCGACGAACTGAAGAGACTGCTGTTACAGCACGTGCTTCCAGTCGATTTTCAGGCCACAGAACGAGCGAAGTTCAATTTATTAGTGCGTTCAACAAGCACGAGCTTCCGTGAGTTCATTCTACAATTGCAAAAGCTAGCTGACCGTTGCAAATTTGGTGGCAAGCTGGAGGTGCATCTGCGTGATCGATTGATCGCTGGCGTCAATGACGCTGACCTCCAGCATAGATTGTTGGTCACACAAGATGTGACTTTCCAACAGGCCCGAGACATCTGCGAGCAGAATGATGACGTCAATGCCACTACAGCTGAATCAAACGTGATATTATTTCAGAAGACCAAAGCTCATACTGCCACCCGAAGTCAACCAGTGAACAAGCCTTCTCATGCGCCCATCATCAATCCCGGTCCAAAGAAATTTAACAAGTTTTTGTCATGCGGTGAGTTACACTTACGATCATCTTGCCGATTTCGTAACGCTATATGCCATTTATGCAGGGTAAATGGCACCATACTGAGTGGTCACCCTCAGTCACCGGCTGAGGAGTATGAGATTTAATGAATCAAAGCATAAAATTCTCAAAAGCTTCTGTCTACAATTTATTGGCCCACTGGTAGTTACCCATTTAGGTGCCGAAGATCTCGTGGAGATATTCTTCATTGCAGCGA
>QNGE01002968.1:0-30921 GCA_008508345.1 Paragonimus westermani
AGTAAGTCACGAGGGCACACAGCATACAGTGAACATCAGTGATGACACGTGCGAGTGCAATTTCTATAAGTCCAGCTATTTTTCCACGTGGAGTGCATGAATAATGTTGACATATCGCACTGCCTCTTTTGCACAGGGCAGTTACAAACCCCTCGCCAGGTAAGTTTTGTTATCATTAACTATGCAGGTTCAGTTGCATCGACCTCAAACACCGTACCACCTCCAACGTTGAAACGCAAACAAAGACCATGTACAGCTCAACCATCCATTGATGATACTTCTGAAAATGAGTTTCGCGTTGTTCACCCTTACAAGTGTGTCTGAGTGAAAGTGTCGGCATATGGCTACACGGACGTCATTGGCAACGATAAGTGATACTCCATCCAACCGCATACCCCAAACTTAAACTTTCTATTGATATGACTGACGACTCCTCACGGTCGTTAGTTTCAACTGGATCCTTTGGTTTACTGCTAGGTTGCAGCTGCAGGTCACCTAATGTTACCCTCGACGATGAGAATAAGCTTACTGATGGACTAGTTTATGTATCAATCCTGCCTTCACAGTACAAAACAAGGGGCAAAGATTTGAACATGCTCAACATCTCTAAGACCTCTTCGATAACCCCGGCGACTCATGGCGGGTTTCTCTCACGTGTCCAAATAAACGGACGTCGCCAGCAGGTTTTGGCACGTGCTATACTGCACTACACTTCAGGTCTCAGTTTTGGGGTAGTTACTTCTTCTGCTACTGGGACAGTTTCCAGGAAGTGATCACAACGTAATCAACTTCAAGTTTGGCTTATAAACCTTGTAAAAGCCTATCATCGCAAATCAACGCCAAATTTGTTACGTCAATCTGTACGTGCTCTCCACTTCGCTGGGATCTTCGGAGAAATACACGTCTCCTCTGACCTCTGACCTCTGACCCCGATGATACAACCAAAGTGGTTCACGAGCGCTTTAGGTTTTGCATGAACATATTAGACCCGGGAAGATCGGAACGACGTGATGCGGTTGTAAAGACAGTACTCTGACTCCAGAACAGCAAGTTGAGCCCAAAAGCCTCAAAGTAGGGCATCAGGAAATGTGATCTTTCTATTATTATGCAAATACCTGAAACGTTCAATGCATTGCAGTATAGAGGCAAAATGCTCCACCTAAATGAGACAGAACGCGCGCATAACAGCATGGGGAATAGCTTGGAGTTGATGTGGTTGTTGAGACTCAGGACCTATGGGAGAGACCTCATTATCTCAGTAGTAGCACTACGGGAACAAAATACTGTGGAAGATCCTGGTAGAATCTATGGAGTTTCCAGTTCATATTTTGCTCCTTCCTCCAGCAATGAAGAAAATATCTTGTTTGCGCTCCTCCCTGCTTCTATCGATACAGTGAGCATACGCTCGCATTTAGTCATTATCAAACCTGCTTATCTCTCTGATCCTGAGGGTATTCACCCTGTTGACCTCAAACACGGAAGGGAAGACATTCCTTCACGTTTGCCTAACATTTATATATTTTCCGTTACATCTGGTTTCTTCCACCAATGGAGATGTTCTATGATTATTCCCCGATATATCAATGGTTCACGACAAGATGTCGACAAATCGCCCCATTAACCGTACCTCAATTTGTCATAGGACGCTGAAAAGGCTAATACATCATCGTATGGTTGAATTCTCATTATCACAGAATCTTATGAAAGCGCTCTCAGCGTGGTATCCTAAAAAACTTTCGCGTTTTGTGCCAGATGGAATTTCTTAACCATGTTACAGAATCCGCTGAATCAGGAGGTGTGGCTTTCATTATACTATTGGACATGCAAAATTTCACAAAGTTGTACAGGGATTTGCCGCTGAGCCCAAACTACCTGGATCCAGTTATTTTGTTCGTTTCGGTGTCTGGCGGTTTTCTGTTGACCTGGAACGCACTCATCGGGAATAGGGTGTAGCACCGCTCTCGGGGGTTATAGAAAGTACCACGAACAAAGTGAAATGATAATCTACCAGAACAGAGTAAATCACTGATCTAACAGTTTCTTAAGTAAGTGGAAATCCAACAACACTGATACGGTCCCTAGAAGAGTAGCTTGTAATCTCTAGTGAAAGGTCGTTCCAGTAGAGTAGAACTCTATGAGAGAAGAACTGTTGTCTCCAGGAGGTCGAAGCTCATACAGCTTCTTGCCGTGACCTCTTTGACTGTTGTCACTCACTAAGGTGTAGAACTGCTGCACGAGTCCGGTGCTAAAGAGAATGTGTGTAAGAATTGAGTCGCTGCGGAGTCTTCGAAACTCGAGTGGATAATGACCAAGAATTTTGACACCAGACTCGTAGGACAGATGCCGCCAGTTAGTGACCATTTCAGTGGCTACTCGCTAGACACGTTTGATGGCAAGTAGTCCTTCTTCAAACCCGTGTGAACGAGTTGATCAGCCTACTTGAGCAGTGGTCTTATGTAGACTCCATGGATCGTGTGAAAAGCGATCTGGTCTGTGCGGGAGAAGGCTCTTTATATCATCCTAAGAGTCACGAGTCTCTTTTTGCGGCCAACTGTTGGTGATTAGAGAAAGACAAAACAAATGGTATCCAAATCCCTAGGTCCTTTTTGAGGTCAAGTTTCGCGATATCTGTCACAGTTTGTGCACTCTGTATCACGAAGAGGTCACCGGAGTCCCCTCCAAACGACATGTGTGTACACTTGCTGACGATTTAAAGGATACTTCGGCAGTCTGATCAGCACTTAAATAAATAATATATATTTCCCGAAGCATATCTGAGAAGCACGCTTGGTTATGCGCGATCACTGGAGATATTTACAAACCATACAAAAACGAATAATTAAACGGTAGCACAAACGTGAAGTCTGTTGCAAGAATTACGTGGTCAAAGAGGAAACGACTGTAGTTTATGGAACTTTCACGCACGCAACAGAGAAGGAGATGGTTCGCCCACTTCACAGATTTAGTATCAAAAATGGGATGTTACACTAATTTACTGTTTACAAGGTTGTGGGATGGGCGATTTTTCAAATAGTTCGAGGTCACTCCGAGAGGATGTCTAAACGCACCTTCGGAATTTTTGGCGGTTAGGAAATAAAATTGGCGTCCGGAAAATTGTCAAGATAGATCGGCTTTGGCGAGGCATGGTGGAAGATCCCGAAATCAAGCGAACGAATGGGCAGATTCCAACGCAGGATTTCGTTGGTTGCTCGTAAACGTCACAAAGTTGAACATCTCGTGAACCGTTCAGCTTAGATGAAGTTCAGTGCGTCCATCCGTCGTAGAAAAATTTCCCCGCTCAATGGATAATATGGGAATCTGGAGGGAGAATGTAATTCCACACGTTAGATGAGAAAATGTGGGGTTACAACATTTACTATGACAGACAATACATATGGGGAATTTTTGACAAAGAACTCGTTCGATATTATTACTTTTGCTATGATTATTTGAATGTATAACCCTATCTACTGTTTGTTGTGGTATTTTGCTATGCACTCGAGATTTATTCGGGTGAACGGAGAATTGAGTCGACGGTTTGGATGGCCGCATGAACTGTGCATGTCGACTAAAGCCCACATGACATCGTTCTGTTGGACTTATTACTGAGCGCCGAGCTCACATCTCATAGCAATTTGGGCATTGCATATACATGAGTAAACACACGTCATTAAAATAATGTTGGGTGTCAAATCCAAGTGCTAAATGATCTTGCGAGTAAACCATGTGACAAATCGTTTCAAGATTTGTTGTTTACGTATTACGCATCTGACGGCTAAATGCTTTTCGGACCACACTCAAAAAGTCGTCAGGTGAAACTGAGAGTTTGAAGATGGACATCGTGTTTGTTAACGTAAGATCACTGTCCAAACCCATTTTAAAACACTGAATGTTGTTACTTAATGAGGGCAACGTCGATCTGCAATGCGTTGGGTTCACACGCAGTTCAGATTTTCAATTCATCAGCATAAAGGACGGCGCTGCTAGAAATATGCTCAGGGAGGTTTTTGATGTATATCGGAAACAGCAGTGGACCAACTATCGATCCTTGAGGGACTCCCGCTGAAACCATGGAAGGAGGAGGAATGCTCGAACCGGTTTTTACTATGAAAGTCCTGTCGCCAAATAAGTAAACAATCCAGCAGCGAACCACTTCTCGGATCCCATAAACTTCCAGTTTGTGTACAAGAGGACCGTGTGGGACACGGTCAGAAGCTTCGGCGTAGTTGAAGAAGAAGGCATTTGAGGCAAGACCATTGTCATTGGCATCCGCCAGGCTATCAACAAAGATTAACATACTGGTTATACATGACTGATCGGAAAAAAAAGCCACGCTGAGTCAGAGAGAAAAAGGTTGTTTGAGAAGAAATGCTGAAGAATGGCGCATTTTGACAATCGCTTCACTATCTTGTATGAGATGTTGGTAAGGCTGATTGGCCAATAGCCAGTAGAAGTGTGACGATCACCTGCTTCAGACATAGGTGACAGTGGCCTCTTTCTACGTCTGCGGAAGAGAGCCTGTCCAAAGCGTCTGTTTAAACAGATTAGAGAGTGGCGCAGCCAAACCGAGGGCGGCTTCTCCGAAGATCCGGGGGTAGATCGCGACCGGTCTCATAACACTATATGGACTGATCTTGAACGAGAGATCCTGAACGCCCGGCACAGAGAAGTCAACTGTCAGAAGTGGGTGCTAAAAATGTCTCCGCGGGAGAATTGGATGTCACCTTCGTGAAGCACACTGTAGACTGCATGTTGTCCGAACACCTAGACAACCACTTGGGGTCGAGAAGTGGCAGAGGAAGCGCTGAAGGCTCAAGTTTTCTCTGGCGACGCATATACTCGAGAAGATTATTCTTATTCTCGCGAGCTGCCAATAGGATTTTTGACTGTGATTGTTGGGTGTGCTGACGGATTTCCCGCTTGCATCTCTTTCGTACAGAGCGGAAGGCTTCTGGATCCTTCGGCACACCCGTTAGCCTCTGCTTAGAGAGTAAGTGAGAACGTACTTTAGCAAGCGACGTTTGTTCCGCGGAAGAGGTGCACGAAAGCAGAACTTCCATGGTTATCTAGGAACAAATGCCTTATCAGCTACGTGAATAACAGTTTTCAAAGAAAGATAGTTCATATTCTCTGAGTCATATGTAAGGTTGTGTGTTCAAGAACGTCCTCAGTGCGTTAAAGCCTGCATTCTGGAAGTTTCCGGAAGAATTCTTTTTTTACAACAGTTTGAAGGCAGTGACAGATGATGTCACAGGCTAACAGCATATGGTCACTATGCCCAGCAATGGTTTGATTACCGCCCTATCTGCCAGGTAAGCCTCGTTCGTGATGACCAGGTCAAGCAATGATAGTGTCTTTCCTGGGCGATGCCCTGTAGGTATTTCGACATGTTGTGTCCAGGCGGTCTCATGGATCAACACTGTCAACGAACTCGAGAATCCGCCCTCAGGTTCCTCATGAGAAGCCGCTATAGTATTGAATTTGGGTGCGTTGAAGTTACTCATATTAAGAAGATGGAAGAAACGCTCGAGAGACGTGAGACGGTCTAGGGCGGCAAGAATGACCTCGCGATGGAGAAGAATGCATAACTCCGACAAGGGGCGTATTACGTCTACAATGTTGGAGTATGAACCGGAGCGTGTCGCATTCCTCTGGGAAGGTAAATTCCCCCACGGCAGTTTGCACCGGAGATTCCGGTTTAGAAAGAGGGCAAAACCTTCCAGGCGTCCACTGGAGGAGTGAGTTTGGTACAAAGAGTATCCAGGGTCATGCAGAAAGCCAGGCCACTTTTAAAGTAAGAATTTGAGGACAAGTGTCGTGGACCAACTGTCTGATATATGGTGGTTTGTTCAAAAGGCTTAGACAGCTGGTGTACGTGCACCCAAAGGCTAATTCCTGGTTTGTCTAGGTGCAATAAGATAAAGGATTGCATGGTGATGCGCCTGAGAAATTACTTTCGGTAGCAACAGGGAGAGCGTAACTGGCGGTATGGCTTTGTGAGCCCCCTTGAGGGGTGGCGACCGTTTTATCACAGACTGAGCACATGAGGGCTTCCCTGTGGGACGGTCTGTCCGCTCTTGTTTGCCCAAGGTCGATGAACTTTGGATCACCCTTGCTTTTGGAGTTTCTGGAGGGTGAGTTGCAGTTTTGCATTTTTGACAACTTGGATGAGATTGGGGATTAAACTGGAACCTAGTGCGAAATGACCCAGATCTAGCAGAGAAGACATGCTGGAATGAGTCAAGTATGAACCATTTTGGATGCGGGGGGTGGCCTCAGCAGACCCATTGGGTTGTGAAGCTTGAGGATAAAATAGGTTCCGACAGAACTTTTTTGTTGTGAGATGGTCGGGGTCAAGAGGAAGAGTGGTGGTCCTTAACGCCTTTGGGATATGTTTTTCCAGATCCTCACATCTTAAGAGACGACTGACATCCAAGAGAATGGGGCGGCAGGCTCTGATGTGAGTGCTTGTGTTGGTTCATCCGGGGACGCTGATCCCCTCTTGAGAGCAGGGCCAAGGATGGACAGATTTCGAGCACCGATCGGTCTACTAAGGACCGACCCCTCATTTTGGCCGTTGCTTACAACGATGCCATCTTAGAGCATCTTTGACCGTATGCCTCATAGGCACCTCCTGCTCAAAATAACACCTTCTGGTATGCGTGATCCACCATTTAGCTGGGCTGCTTCATACCTTAAAGACTACGCCCAAACATTAGAAATAGGAGATAACTGCTCAACGGTGATACTAGTCATCAGCGGAGTGGTTCGAGGAAGCGTCCTGGGACCGTTGCTCTTTCTTATATATATAAACAACAAATGTTAATTTAACAAGCATACACACTGGTTCCAGTTGTTAACGACATCAAACCTGTCCACACTGTCTCATCTGCTAATTTCAATTCTTTTTAGAAGCTATATGGAGAACTTCAGGTCATTAGAGCCTTGATGTCAAAACTGGCTGGTGAAATTTTCAACCAATAAATCCACAAAAGTTGCGCATGGTTGTCATATACAAAAAGACGTTATAAAACTGGACGATCACAGTACATTGCCAACCCAGTGCGCTACCTGGCTATACTTCACTCAAACACACCGAATCCCGCAAAACACATGTTTCTTAACAGCGTCGATCACGCTCTCCTGAGCGTGTTTCTCACGAATGCATCGAGTAATACACTATTATTATTATTATTATTATTATTATTATTATTATTAAAACCGGACGAACCACAGTTCATACTAAACACTAAGTCTTTCTTTCTGCTGGTCGGTTACGCCCTCATAAATTATGCACACGACTCCAATTCGAGTGGTGCACGTTAGTACACAGTCACTTGTGCAAATCTGGTAGGCCAGCTGTGGAGATTCTCCGATGGGCATTCATGAAGAATTTCATCAGGCAATCCGCGTTCTGCGGGGTACAGAGGACACCATTAGACGTTTGCACTCGATCCCCTTTGGCAACAGAGACTGAAGCTGATACTCACACTCATATACAACTTAGTTTCTGTAAATGAATTCACCGTCATCTTTGCGATTCGCATGGAAAGTAGCTCAAGGCAAGAACTCAGAAACACGGTGTTCACCTTGCCAACCTTTAAATTCCGAAGAAAGCCGGGGCCAGTTTCTTTCTTACTAGAATAATTCTACATTTGGAGCAAATTTCTGCAAGTAATTAAGGCTCATAAGAATATACATCAATTTGAACGTGGCTTAGAAACTTTTTCGACAATAACGAACGTTATTTCCAGACCTATCTCGTGCCCTGCCTACCTGGAGATGATGCCTGTGGAAATAGATCTGATAACATCTGAAAGGAAACACTCTGCATTGCGTGATATTAGGTCACGTGCCCTCCGAGCCGATCAGAGCTATCAGTTTCATCATTGGATATATTTATCTACATTTTGGAGCGTATTACTGACTCCAGCAAGATAGATACTGCATATAGTTGTGTTTAAAACTTGCACGTGGACAAGGAAGCACGTCTGTAGTTAACAAATATGGATGTTAGTTTACATACACGCGCTGGAAATAGTCCAATCATGCTGACAGGCCCTTACTCCATAAGTGCTGATAGCCAGCTTTGCATAGTTAGTCATCGTTACGCAAAAGCTGCGCGCGTTGGAACTGTTTGGGCAACCAAAATACTGAACCTCTGTCTCCTGTGATTGCGTAAAGACCGCGCGTGACAACTCAAGCTTCTTCCCTTCTTAATAAACCACCTCGCAATCTGCGCCGTTAAACTCCCCCACGTTCCATACATTGACCGTGCAGAGTAAATGGACGTCAAACTTCGGCATTAAACAACTACTAAAATGTTGCCAATCGTTCTCTTAGCGTTGTATGATAGGAGCAGTTTGCTAGTGCTATATATTTTACTAACTAACAAAAACCTAGTAGCTCATATGAGAGGTTTTCCGAAAAATGGGTATTCTACCGGTCGTTAGAGTCCACATGATTATTTTACGTTCTCCCATTTATCAAGTGAGTCTGTCTACAATTTTTGAATCCACAAATATATACAACCCAAGAATATATTGCACGACACCAAGACACAAAAATCTCATAGTGGTTGGACAGTCTGTTGGATTTGCGAAGTTCTGTCAATTTTGAGTAAGTTACCAAGTCCTGACCGGAGGTGCGCCTAATTCACCGCATAATTATGAACTTTTCTGTCTCTTCTCAACCCAAACCATTTTCATCAACCTACAGCGATATTATTCGAATGTTCCTTTTCTCCACCCATAAATCACCTGGCATGACCTTGACTATTGGGTCACTGATCACGTTTTAGTGTGCAAATTGATGTAACTATTCAGTATTTTTCAAATACAACTCTGGAGATTTTCAGAACTCACATTTCGAGACCACGTGCCACAAATGCCTCTTCATTAACAGGATTTTCTCTCCCGTTACGCTGTTATATTCCTTTAGTCACATACTTGATGTATTGTGCAATTATTAATTATGTACATGGTGTGCATTTATGTGTATTGTCTTAAAGTAATTACATTGATTCCGCCTACTTGAACGTGTTTCTTACAGATGTACCGAGAAATATACCCTTATTGTTACATCAAGCGACCAATTTGCCAGGTTATATCCACCCATAGTGAGCACTGTGCAAAAACCAGACGCTACACGTCCGACACGCCCATGTGTACCCACCGTTAGCAAACGTTCGTCAACGTGGAAATTCTCGTTTACGCCTTGACCGGCCGGCCCGTTCAATAGATGCTCGTCATCAGTTACAATCATTTCGAGTGCGCCTGACACGCAAAGGGGCGAAGTGGTAGTTCCAAAAAGATGGACCATAGTCATTTACGTCTCCGGTAGGCAAGACACTGATTAATTGTTCCTTCAAGGACTGCCCAATACCCATCTGTCTCTTCCAGGAGCTTTCACCTATAAAACATTTGTCCATATCCGAGGACAATGCTACTAAACCCTTTCGGAACCATTACAACACACCCACTAGCTGGTTCGTTAGAGCTTGCAGCAGGAATTTGTTCGTTTTTAGTCGCCTCAATTTTATTGAGATTCAAAAGCGGATGGTTGTTTATTTGTCACTGGCGAAAGGTCTTATCTCCACTGGTATCAATTCTCGATATATAACCTGTGTTCACGTAAGCCTTAGCACTCCCGCTATACTCATTTTCTAGCCGGCTGTCCTAGGAAAGTCTCATAATGAGTAAATTCAGACGTTTCTGAACCATCCACTGGTTATCAGGTAAGAATAAACTGTCACCGTCACAACCAGCCACCCTCATACCGACCAAACTTGAGCACAGCAGTGGACTTTACAATACACGTAGCTCGTTGATCATCGAAGGGACCAACGACCTCATCAGACAATCCGCGTTTGGCAAAATGTATGTCATGCATGTGCTAAACCAATCGTTCACGGTCAACACACCTTAAGCAGTGAACTTCAGTCTTGTTGTTTGTAGAGAGGGACGCAGGGCCTTGCAAAAGCCAGCCGAAGGTGGTTTCTACAACGCACGGTTGATGTCTGTAACCTTGCCAGCTGATCCACTGCCACATTTGCTTCCGGTTAATCGCACAGTTAATTCACTTTATCTGTCCTCGGGGAGATAGTAGGCAGACCGGCGAACTGGAGCCATCGGTGAGCTTCATCCTTGAATGTGCCTTCCACCCGTTCGACCGGAAGACCACAGACGGCAAAGGCCTTGTTGAACTTGATGCTACTTCGATACCCCAAATACTCAACTTTCAAACTCAGCTCTTGACGCCTAATAATATCCGGTCAGGAGAGAAATAAGATCCATATGTCTCCTCGAAGGAGCAGAGGGTAGTGGAGTCGTTAGTGAGTAAGGCTCGGGTGCAAGGGAACCAGTTCATATTACACACTCAACCCGTAGCTACATGAGTTTTGGGAAACCATGCCTGTTTCGGCGGCCGGTGTTGAGGTAGCTGCTTGCGTGAGTGATTGATGATTGTTGCGTGTTACTAGAACGTTGGTGGTCATGTTCCCCGCCCTATCTATTCCCCCCTTATTGGTTCGTCTCCTCACGTTGGAATTCTTTACACCGCTTACGAGCCTTTCCTACAATCTGACACTACCACTCGAGTTACGCGCGTGATAAATCATTTCTTCTAGGAATGCGGATCATGATGTATTATTGAATCTTGGTACCGGTTGCTTGCCTGGACTTTTTTCCACATAGTTTTTCTTCCTTACTTTTGCTTGCCGGACCTTTGTTTATATGTACCCTGGTTTCATTTTTGCTTGACCGCTTCGCCATTGCATGACTTTTGTATTTGATTGTAGTTACGTGAACCGTTAGTCTGGAAACTTGTATAGTTGGTGGATTCAATATTAAGGTTTGTTGTTGTCTTCTACTGTTCGGTTTATCACAGTGTTTTTGAACATTGACACCTTATCAATGAGAAACTCGCCAATACGAACGTCTTCGCCTTTGAATCCGAATCGGTTGCTCGACGGGCTCAGAATTTATAGACGTTCGTTATTTACAGACGCGACTATCGTGAATCCAGAATATCCACAGGCGTTGAGAGAAGACTAAGCGTTGCTCAAACACCAGACGCCCGGGTTAACAGGTAGGACAGCTTCTGTTTTTGGTTTTTCAATGTATCCGCTGCTTTAATCTCAGAACTCCGTATAAAGCTAAGGAATTCGAAGTGCCCTCTTCCACAGCTTACTGGATCGATGGCAAACTGCTCAAGTCCATACCGAGTTACGCGTAATCTGTTTATCAACTAGATGCCTCTCTAAATATTCCACAACAGTGGAGATAGTCTTTTTCACTGGACGGTTAATGACAAGACGTTCAAGAAGACTGGAAGCAATTCGGCACCAACTGAATCAGTTAACATGAAAATCAAATCTTTTACCTCGAGCGTGACACATCCTCAGAAATCGAAGAGATACTGTGCTGATATGTCAAATTCAAATAGGCAACGCCAAAAAATGGGGGGCGATAAAACGGAATTGAGATCTTTCAAACAAATAGTCATCGGTTGGGTTGGAACACAACGACTGTTTGCGCATCGAGAATCGATGAGACTTAAAAGCTGCTGGAGGAAACATAGAAGGAGAGTCTTCTTCGACATTTAGAACATTACGCGACACAGACCGACCAATGGGTAGGGAAAAGCTTGTGGTAGCTGGTGTGGGACTAAATATGTTTAATGGAGTTTATTTTTGAGGCAAGTAGTACATCATGGGGTCAACTTTCAGCATTAATCTCACAAGCACAGTAATTCTGAAATTGATGCATCAAACCTTTGAAAATTTAACAAGGATTTGTAACTGGATTTTTGGCACGCTCACAATGATAACGAACTTACGCATATATTATCTTATTAATCTCCCTTGTAACAGGCAAGTAGGACGTCTATATAACGAGCTAGGTGGCAGAATATTTGCATTCGTCTTCCCAGATGGCTTCTCACTCTCATTAGACACAAAACTTTCCTTCAATCTCCTGCGAAATTCTAGCTGTGCCCTTATAAACATTCGCTGTCCTTCCCTTAGACATATTTATTCCTTGAGCAGCTTGTCGTCCCGTAGTTCGGGCAAACACCGAGTTATAGCTAGGGCAACGTTAAGGAGTTCAGATACACACGCCGTCTTTTCCAGTGAGGATGCTACCGTCTCTACAGCTATCCCTGGGTATGGTCCCTGCTTTGCTTTAAAGGCACAAAGCATATCGCAGTCATTGGAAACCGTACATAGCTAATCATTTCAGGACACCTCCCGATGAAGGCCAAGGAAAACCCTAGAAAAACGCATAGATAAGGACTGAACTTGGGCGGGAATAGTGGAAAGATCCAAAGGAGTTTTAAAATCGTCATCAGTTTGGGTCATTTAGAGACCTGCAGTCGATTGTTGGAGATAGGTTATAGAGCTTGTCTGCGCAGAAACAGACATGGCGGGTATGCCCGACGATACAGATATCTTCGCAGAAGCTTAACCAAGAGAACGGCTCCATACATCACGTGTGTCAAATTTGATCCGCCCGGCCAGTTTAGGTTCGAACTGATAACCTTCACCTGGTTGGCAGATAGATCTGGTCTACAGAAAACAGGAGTTATCAAACACTCATAATCCTTGACCTACAGCAATTGTTCGGGCAACGCCTAGTCTACTCGTAACGTCTGTCGACAGGCTGGATCTGGAACAGTCGCGTCTGTGAACAACGAGCGTCTGTGAATTCTGAGACTTCCGATCACCCGATTCAGATCCAGAAAGGAAGACGATTGTATTGGCGAGTTTGGCGTTAGCGGGGTGTGAAGGTGCAAGAAACTCAGTATAAACTAAACAGAAGAAGAGAACAACAAAACCCGATACTGGATTCACCAGATATACAAGTTCCGAGACTAACGTTCCACGTGCATGTGATCAAATGCATCAGTCGCATAATGGCGGAGTGATCGATCAGACAGTGACACCAAGGCACATATAAACAGAGATTCAGCGATGAAAAGTATGGAAAAATAGCTGCGCAAAACCGGCTTTCACAATTAAACGACATCAGGATTCATTAGTACTTCAAGAAAAGCGTTCGTAGGAGGAATGATTTGTCGTGTGTGTAAATTGAATGGCCGTTTAAGTCTTTGCAAGAAAAACGCGTAATCACTGCCAGAAGATTTCCAAAGTGAGATGAGGGATCAACGAGTGGGGAATATATGAAAACGGAGAACGTGGTCACCGACTTTATATAAAACACAACAGAAGTTAAACATCCACAGGCGGCTAACGTGAAATTATCCTTTCCAGTGAGTAGATATTCCGTCCTCTTCGCTTTGAAGTGCTGTTGGGTGAGTGAGTCATCTGCTGCTGGAATGTTGCATAACTGGCGATCATGCCAAGGACATCAGGAACGAGGAGGTCGAAAGACTCAGTTCTGTCATCCACCTGCTCTCCCCCATCGTTGGAATGGTGTACACCTGCACCTGAAACGTTTCTTGTGGGTGAAAACATTCGCCGCTGGGATCTTCACGCGGAGGAGTTCGTAGTCTTCTATCCACACTCTGAGAGAGCTGAGGTCCTTGCTGAGCTGCTCAGTGGCGAGACAATGGATGTCGCGCTGGATGGAAAAATCTCACAAGGATAAAATCGAGGAGACTTTTCACTGATGACGATGGTATATTAGCGCTGATTCCCTACAACGGTAAACCCACCGCCTTCTTCATAAATGGACTCATTACTGTGAGGAGGAACCGTCAGCTTTCGTGGACTACAGCACTCACAAGTCGAAGGTTCTGCGAAGACACCACCGAGGTCTGTAAGCAGCGACACCTCTGACAGGCCCTGGAAGGCAACTGAGAGTCGGAAGGACGCCGACTGTTTCGCACTGCGACTTATTCGCTCAATTAGAAAGAGTGGCAACTGGAGTACACCGTTGAAAAATTTGATGCAATTCTCGGAAGGGACCAACGCTGAATTAGTCGAGGTGTGTCGGATAGTTTTTGAAATCGATGTGCCTTGCTCGCTTGCCGCTGGAATGTGGCCAAGCGTTTCGTTACCTTACGCACATAGATTGCGTTACTCGTCTGTACACTCAATCCACCAATTTTTACACTTCTCTTACTATAACCACGTCTGGCCAGTATAAAGGTCTAAGTGCCAAATTATACGCTTTCCATCTATATATTTTCTTGGGTAAATTATACTTCCCGTGACTAATTGATCATCGAGCACTCTTCTTGCTCTCACTCAGCCAACGACCACTTGTTACAGTGGCCTTGATTCCGTTTCATCGACCCCACTACAGAGCAGTGCCCGGTGTTGTAGCAGCAAAAGACGCCTCGTCTGACCTGGCCATCCGGCCAATTGTTGCTAACGGCATCAGCATCAGGTCGATTAGCGTGCTGGACGTTCCTGTTGCACTGGGTGTAGCAGAACGTGAACACCTGATGTTGGTGACAGAAAAACCCCTCAGACAGGCCACTTCGGGAACCGATTTTCCGGCAACGCTCCGGGGTAGAGTAAACGCACCTGATGGATCATTGAAGTGCGGAACCGGCTTTATTTCATTTCGTAACTCTGGACGCCACAGCCCGGGTGCTATTGATGCTGCCTTGAGGCACCTAATGCCACCGAAAACTTGCCCGCTGGTATCACCCCTGCTATTGGATTTTAAAGCACCTCTCTTAACTTTTCGGGATGTATTTGATTGAAAAGAGAATAAGGATGGGTGGATCAAATAGATACAACATCCGAAAGATGCAAGTGGTGCTAATACAATCAGACTGCAGCCATTCCTTGTACCCGTTTGAAGGCAAACTGACTTGGAGATGCTAAATGAATTGTTGACTGGGGTGATTATATGCCCTTCTCATTCTCCATTGGCAGTTCTAGTCAAATAACATTATTGGGCTGTTCGGCTGCCTGTTGATTGCAACAAACTGAATGGTGTTATACTGGCGTATTCGTTCCTTCTGTCTACCATCGACAAAGCGTTAGATTATCCCTCTGAGTCTGTATAAGTTAGAACCCTCGATTTAACCCGTGGGCAATGGTAGACGGAAGTACATCCGGGCGGCAGGTAAAAGGCTGCCTTTCCGGATTGTATGTAAGGCAGATGATGCCGTTCAGGCCGAATACTGCATCTGCCGCTTTTCAGCGATCGACGCACACGGTGTTGCGTGAACTGATATCAGAAAAATGCCGCGTTAATTTATACGGCAACATTGCGCATGGGGCCTACTGCTGACGAACATGCAGCCAGAGTATATGGGACACATTATATCATCTACCGGGATGTGCAGTGAACCTCACAAAATCAAGCGCGTACGGTTGTGGTCCGTACTTAAGTCGGTCTATGATGTCCGTAGCCTCATAGGATTATTACCGGCGGTCCATAATGAGCTTTACGAATGCTGTAGCACAACTAAACTCAGTTCTGAACAAAGGCACTGCTTTCTTTTGATCAGCCGACCAGGAAAAAGCCCTCAACCAGTTGCAGGAAATAATCTGGGAGGCGCCGGTTTTGAATTTCTGGACGAAGGTTGTTCCCTCCTAGATGTTGACTGGAGTCCATTCTCACCGAACACCAGACGGATTAATGTCTGTCAATGCTTACACCGGCAGAAGTCTTACTAAAAGAGGACGGATCTACTGCGCGACACACAAAATGCTAGCATCGGTGCATTCCGTAAGACAGTTCAGGGATTTCCTCGTTGGGAGTCGATTTCTGATTCGCGCAGATCATCAGTCACTTCTGTGAGCGAAACATTTCCGGGAGGCAGAGGGTCAGACTGCACACTAGCGATAGTATCTTCAGGACTGCGACTACGAATGTCGGCGCTGCCCTGGGAAGCGGCACACGAATGCCGACACAATTTCAGGAAGAGCGTACAAAAGTCGAGGGGAGTTTCCACATTGCACAGTTGATTTTTTCCAGCCATATCATTGCAGCTTATGAACTGCTGTTACAAGATCCAAGTAGACCTACTAAGCAATTGGTGGCTGGTACCAGCTGGGAAACCCGTTGTCGACGGGTACCTTGACAGAAACTGACTGCGAAAAAACGTGCTATATTTTCAAGATGTTCCAGTGTATCTTCACAAATTGCAGTATACATCCGCACTCACAACCGTCTCGCGCCATTTGCGTGGGGAACTTGGCTATCCAGGTCAAAATAAATCAGAAGTGGCAAGACGGCGATTCTTATGGCTGCACATGAGACGCGGTGTGGCACTGTAGCATCTGGAGTGTACAGAATGTAGACAACTGAAGAGCCGAATCAACATTTTCAGGCACTACTTTGGTCTTCTTCTTCGGGGTGGATGTTGCCTGGCTGATGCCAGATACGGTGAGAGGAAACTGCAACGTGCTAGACATGGTTATCTATTTCACTATGTAGTGTGAGGCGATTCCCGGGTTGGCCACAGCTAAGAGGGCAATTGTTAACACGACGTTCAGTTAATGGATTTCACGCTGTAGCAGTCCGCACCAACTTTACTCGAAGTAAGGACAGAACTTTAAAAGCTATCTGATGAGCTAAATTCACGATTTTGAAAATTAAGAAATCCTGCACCACAGTTTACTTTCCGGATGGTAACGGTTTCGATGGGCGCACCAACAGCACCTCAAACAATCTGTTCAAAAAACTTTCTCAAGCACGAAGCGAATCACGATTGGTAGATTAAATTATCCCATCGTCTCCTGGCCCACAGGGCTGCCGCCCACGCATCTGCTAACCACACACTTCACTCCGAGGTGTCAGGATGAGAACCTGGATTAACGTCGATTACACCCATTTCGACTGACTACTATGAACCGTTCATAACGACAGAACTTAGTCCCCACATGCACTTAAGTCTTGTGCGCTGTCACCAGCTGGCAAGCAGTTCAACGTCATCAGGTCTATTTCAACAGAAGAGTCTGGGGAGTTCCGTTCCAAATAAGCGACAAAGAATGGCTATGGGGCGCTGTGCCATCTCTCAAAGTTCCGTCTAGACGCCATTGGTGGTGGAAAGGCCCATATGCCCTTGGTAAAGCAATGGCAGGTGTAAACAATCATATCAATCACATGACAGTAAACGGGGACGTCTGTACTGGGAGACGCCTGGGACAACGCCTGTGGGCACATGAAGCCTTGCAAGATTAATAAGGCCAATCAAACTGTGCACTTCACAAATTATGCCCCCTGTCCTCTCCTCTCACGTTTCGCAGCGGCCACATACCTGGACCCGGCAGAGAAAACACCAACGGGGGGAATAATGAATAGATGTGGGATGCTTGCTTCTGCTGTACTGTAAACAGAGCACACCGTCATGCTGTCGTGCTCCCGATTTACACGTGCTTCTGAGTAAATCCTTTCCACGAATTTGTTCGCTCAGTTGGGTGAATGAGGATGAAGGTGTCACTTTGACAGGACACTTATAACCGAAACATTCTGCTTGTATGCGCTAATAACCGCATCGGCACGTCGTTTTTGTCACATCAGCGTGGTTCAACATCTCGTGATCTTTTTACCCCACACTCCGCAGTGCAGAGTGATCTCTACGAACAGACTTGTTCATTTATGGTGCAACCAACACGTTCGGCAATCCCAATCATTCTGACACTACAGGTGACTGTACAATTTTGTCTCTCACTCCCTCTCCGTCCACAAACATGCACGCGTTATCCCACTCACTGTTTAGAACTGTCGTTGGTCATGATCACGGTCAAACTTAAAGCTATCCGGCCTTCACATATGTTAAGAGAATTAGAGGTTTGAAAGACAGGGACAAAATATTGTTGCACCCGGACAAGTGGACATGAACTAAGCGTTACACGGTAGTATCAAGAGGATGTGGTCCCCAAGGCCTGTACAGGCTCACACAGCAAAGAAATTACAAGTAAGGGATTAAGTTCACATCAGTCCACTTCTCGGACACCCCCAAAAGGTCTCCACGTGTCCAGGCACTGATCTGCAACAATCATTCCTGCGGTCCTAGCCGGATTTTGATAAGTTCAAACATTCTGTTATCTGGATTAATAATCGTTCATTTATGTTACACTACTATCAACTTGTATATACGCGTTTTTTGGCGTTATTATCTTTCACTTACAATTAACTCCTGCACCACTTATAAGGACGCCGCTTTCGACTTACTGGTTCTGTGATTAACCCTCACACAATCCTTTTCAGCGCATAAACACTCTATCCTCTACACTGTAACCTTTTAGAGCTTTTTCTTGTTTTTTCACTAACGACGCTTCATTCTTGTACAACAACTTTACGTCATTTTGAATGTCGTCCGAATTGACTAAAGTGACCTTGCAATACAACAACAATTTTGTGCGCGCACGCCAGTCTGTGCTTCTACCTGTGGCGCAGTCCCTTAACGATACTACACTGATCTCTCGCTCAATTTTTAGCTCAGCTGGACCCCGAACGTCGTCGCTGCTTCGACCGTCCTTCACACGTACGCGGTAATTTTGGAATATCCTAGCGTCCAGGATACTGGTAAGTTGGAATGTGGTAGTGGTCATCTTCAAACCCTTCTATGAGCCAAACTCTCTGATTACTGTTACGTGCTAAAAACTCCCTTAACTCTCCTGTTGCATTCATTTGGTTTGTTGCCACCAATAGCCTAGTGAAGTACGTTTGCATTCACACAGGCTATTCACAGATTCTCTTTGGTTACCACAACTTCTGCTAGAATAGAAATACGTATTGGGCTATAAGGCTTCTTATGAAAGAGTTATCGCAACACAAAACCCGAAACGAAGACAAACCAGATGGTTTAATGTGAAAAACTGCAACAGTTCTTCCTTAACAAAAATGGCAGGGAATGAATTTCTGACAAAAGAATTCTTCTCGGTAAAACTGCATTATTACCGACAATAAACTCTGCATAATTGGCATGAACTGTACTTTGCGCTTCACCGCAGGTTTGTTGAGGCTCAAAGTGGTATATGATGACGATGTCGTTTGAGAAGCTGGTTGAGCGCAAGGTGATTAACCTATAGGTTCTGCTAGTTCCCCGTCCAATATTAGCACTCGATTAAAGCATGAGGACTCATACTGCCAGTTGAACAACTAGCGAGAGAAAAAAACAAGTAAGTACTGTTACAGTGGGGAACGGTACTGTTGCGGTCGGTCTCTGACGTCTAGTGATACCTCGAGGGACGCTCTGTCTACCCATACAATCTGCCAATAAGCTGGACCTAGAATAGTCCCGCCTGTTCTGATGACAGTGTACACAATTATGGGGAAACTGAACGATCGATCCGAATTCAAGAGAAGGAAGGTCTTATTGCCGAGTTTCTTATTAATAAGATATTAAGGCACAAGGAAAACATAATCTAAACATAGGAAAATAACATCAAACCTCGATGCTGAATCTGCAATGGTTCAAAAAAGTCTCAGACTACCCTAAGTGAATGCAGACGTACTTCACTGAGTTCAGTAACCAAAAATGAAGGAGTGCAACGGGACAGTTACGGGAGTTTAGCAAGTTATAAGAATAAAAAGCTTGACTCACAGAAAGGGTTCAAGATTGCCACCACAATATTCCGAATCACGGGTATTCGGGAAGTGAGGATATTCCGAGATCACCCTGGGCGGTTAAAACGCAGTCGGTGCTGCGACGATGTTCGGAGTACAACGGAGCTGAACATGGATGAGATCCGTGCAGTATCGTCAAGCAACTACTCCACAGGTAGAAGAGCAGAAGGACGTGCGTGCATAAAACTTTATTGTAATTGCAAGGTCATTTTTAATCAATCCGAACAGCCTGCATAGATGACGCAAAAACGTTGTTGTACAATGGTGAAGCATCGTTAGTGAACAAAACCAAGAAAAAACTACACAGTATTCCCACTCCAGAGCATTTTTGAAAGCTAAGATGCTCGATAATCTTCCGATGAGAAAAGAGGGGGAACATGAAAATTGTCAACAAAAACGTGCTGGTGAGGTAAAATGTCTACCGGAACGCGTAGTTCGAAAAAGTGGAGATGGGTGAGGGGAGGTTGATAATGTTGTATGAGTCTGTTCGGTAGACGGGTGGGAATAAGATGCTCCCTGGTCATTACTGTCGATTGCGGTTGAAGATTCGAATATGTGGGGAATGGAAGGGATAGATGCTTCAGGGTTTTGCGGTTCGGCTCCATGGCTACATATATGAGGGGGAAATTCCCAGTACGTGTCGACGTAGGCCGGCTTGTGACGGTCAATACTCACAGTAACTTGCTTTCCGGAACGTTCAATCGTGAAAACTTTATCAGTTCATGAGATCACTTTAATTGGGCCATCGTAAGGTGGTCGAAGTGAGCGCCGAACTGCGACACAACGAACGAAAAAATGAGTGCAAGTCAGTAAGTCCTTGTTGAGTTGTTGAGGCCAGGAATGCTGCCGAGTCGGAATGGCATGGAGTGTTTCCATGTGCGACTTGAGGCGGCGCACGTAGTTCGACGGATCTATTGCAGCTTGTGTGTTTTGGTCGAAAAGATCACATGGCAGGCGAAGTGGTGTTCCGTAGACAAATTCAGCGGTGGAACATTGTATATCTTCCTTCAGGACGGATCTGATGTTCAGTAAGGTGAGTGGTAAGCGCTCTGGCCAACTCTGTGTGGACTGTACCGTGAGAGATGTTTCCAACTGTCGGTGAAAACGTTTAACAATTCCATTAGAGGCAGGATGATATGCAGTCGTCCTGATGTGTTCACAACCCACCAGATGAGTTAAGTCGCGAAAAGGGCTGACTGGAATTGTGAGCCTCGGTCTGTAGTAACAAACAACGGAACGCCAAAATTGGCAATTAAATGCTCGAAGAACGCTCTAGCGACTGTCCCTGACGAAATGTCACTAAGGGGAACGGCTACAGGCCACCGTGTAAATCGGTCGACACATGTAAACAGGAACGTTTTACCGTTTGATGGGGGTAATAGGCCAGCCAGATCAACATAGACTTGGGAAAAACGTGCGTCCGGAGTGGGGAAATTTCCAGCAGAGATGACGGTGTGGCAATGTACCTTGCTCTTCTGTCAATGAAGGCATGATTTAGTCCACCAGCGCACATCTTTTTTCATGTTAGGCCAGACATAACGGGCAGCAATTAATTTGAGTGTGGTGCGGACACCAGGGTGGGACACAGAATGCAAATGGAGAAAAATGGGTCGACGAAGAGAAAGGGGTAGAATTGGACGTGGGATGCCCGCGGAGGTGTCACATACCATAGTGGATTCGGAAGATGGTAAGGGAACACGAGAACACTGAAAGGGTGGGGTGCATATGGATGGAAAGTCAGGATCAGACGTTTGAGTTTCAGCAATTTTCTCGAGACTTATGTCTTGCAGGCCAGCAACCGCGTTAACGCATCAGCAACCACATTGGAGTTTCCATGGACGTGTCGGATATCTGTTGTGAATTGCGCTATGAAATCGAGATGTTGAATTTCGCGAGGAGAATATTTATCCTGGCTGGCATTGGAGGCGTATATTAAAGGTTTGTGGTCTGTTAAAACAGTAAAGTTCCTTCCTTCTAACAAATGACGAAAATGTCTAATGGACAAGTAAATAGCAAGCAGCTCACGACCGAAGGTGCAATAATTAGCTTGAGCGGGTGATAGCTTTTGTGAATAAAATGAGACTGGTCGTAATTCACCACTGACGTACTGCTGAAGCACTGCACCGACAGCATGATAGGACGCGTCAGTTGAAAGGATCAGATGAGCGGTCGGGTCTGGATTGAAATGAGTAAGGGAAGTTGCTTCGTTGAGCGCTTTCTTTACGTCGTTGAACGCTTGTAGCGCTTCAGGACTCAAAATAACGCCCGTTTTAGAACCACGTAACAGATCGGTTAACGGCTTCAGAAGCTGTGAGCAGTGAGAAATAAAACGACGGTAATAGTTAACAAGTCCAATGAACCGTTGAAGTTCTTTGATGAAATCAGGAATGGAGTACTCTTGCAGCGCTTGCACCTTGGTGTCAAAGGGTTTGATGCCAGTTGCGTTTATTAAATGTCCAAGGAACTCAAGAAACGAGACGCCAAAAACGCACTTTGCTGAATTGATGGAAATCCCGTATTCATTCAACCGCTCCAACGAAAGACGAAGATGCGTTTCCTGTTCTTCGGGGGAACGACTGGCAAATAAAACATCGACGAGGTAAACAGCGACAAAATCCAGACCAGGTACAACTTGATCCACGAAACGCTGGAATGTTTGGGCTGCATTCCGAAGTCCGGAGGGCATTCGAAGGAACTCATACAAACCAAAGGGAGTCGTGATCTCGATCTTGGGTATGTCTTCCTCAGCGACGGGAATTTGGTAATATGCACGCACCAAGTCGATTTCAGAGAAAACCCACAGAATGTGGAGTCAAGGAAAAATCGTGGATGTGGGGAATGGGATAGCGGTCTTGTACGGTGGCATTGTTGAGCGCTCGGAAATCACCACATGGTCTCCAATCACCCGGTGTTTTCTCAGGGACCAAATGTAAAGAGGAAGACCATGCACTCTTGGAAGGACGGATGATGCCAAGTTGAAGCATTTGGTCAAATTCTGCCCTGACAATCTTCAGCTTTTCGGGAGGGAGACGTCTGGGGCGAGCGGTCACTGGCTGTCCCTTGGTCACGATGGTGTGTGTAACGTCGTGTCTCAAAGAATGTGGGTGACACAACAGATTTATGAGCTGGGGGTATTGCTGGATCAGCCGGTAATATCTTGAGGGTGTGGGTACCGCCATATGGACTCCGATGGAATTTATGGTGATTAATTTGCCTTTAGCACTCAAGCAAGTCAAGCTGTCCAAAAGCGTGTGGTGCTGAATATCAACCAGGAGACCAAAGTGGGATAGGAAATCGGCACCCAGAATTGCGGTCTGAACGTCTACATCGTTAATAAACAAAACCAAGAAAAAACTCCACAAATCCACTGAATTCACTGGTGCTGTGGCAGATAACCCACCTGATTGAACACAGCAGCCACGTGATGGCGGAGCTGTAGGGTACACATAGACAAATGTCCGCCAGTGTGAAGTAGAAAAATTATGCAAGAAAAGGTTTTCACGGGTAAACGATATTGGGATTTGATAATAAAACCAGATTGATGTTCGCGGGAGAAATTATTTATCACGCGCGTAATTTGAGCGTTCATGCCAGTCTTTTTTAGGAGGGCTCGTCATTTTTATCGAGAAGATCTAGAATTCAAGAAGAAGGACCAACAGGGGGGGAGAAAAATGAGGACAGGAAGAGTGGTCACTGAGTTTCCGCCAGTCACACGGCAGTTGTCAAGTACTGGACGCAGGCTGCTAGTTCAATGTCAATCACATGACGAAAAATGTACCAGAAAAACTTCAGTAGACAACAGATATAACCTTCTTTTCCTCAGAGGTGGTGAGTTCTTTTAAATGTGAGACTTCCTGAAGGAATGACGAACGACTGTCTAGTTCACCGGAGGCGTAGATGATTATGGTCCATTGGTAAACAGATTGAGAATAACACTACGTTACGGGCAAGTTGTAATAATCTGCATTTCAACCACCTCGGATGGCCTTTCTCAGGAGTGTTGTTGATCTTTTCCATCTACTCTATATTTTCGGGACTACCACTTCACCATTTTGCGCGTCAGATGCACTCAGAAAGATTGCAACTGATGACGGGCATCGACTGAACGAGCCAGCCAGTCAAGTTGTAGATGAGAACTTCCACGTTGACGAACGCTTCTTAACGGTGGACACACATGGGGATATCGGACGTGTAGCGTCTGATTTGTACACAGTGCTCCTTTGAGTGGATTTAAACTGGTAAAGTGGACGTTGGATATAACAGGGATGCTATTAGACATACCGCCAAGCAAAGGAACCTCCGTGTCAGCAACACTGGACCTAGATGGTCACAGTCACCAAAGAATCTCGGTGTACAATGACACGTATCGGGGGACCGCTTCTGGCGTCGCGTGTGTTTACTGAAGAAGCCGTTCGCTCGTAGGGTCCTGTTGTCCTGCATCGTGTTGGCGTACGATCCCTTAAGGTTCACTGCTCCAATTCGATGTTTATGCGGCCCGAGTCCCGGGTAGGATACACGCTCAAACGAGAAGTGCCGAGGAGGGTGGAGAAGGTGGTCACAGACCGTAGAGATGACAGGCGCAGCTGTTGTACCACGTTGTATCGGACTCCATGGGGGCATGCCAACCCGCCCGGAGTTACGTTTCTGACGCCTCCGAACCGGGCTATGGAGCCGTCGGCTATCTTCCAGACATCTCATAGGGTGGCGGCGTCTGCTGCTGCTCCCTGATGGGAATTCACGGGATACACCTCTGAAGTGCTTGTTCATTCCGAGATCGGAACTTACGGCCGCGGTAATGACCACCAAATGTATGCAGTTCACGATAAATGAACTTAAGCTAACGTTTGCTAACGTCACACTTCGGACAGACCCCCCTCATCGTGTTAGAGTATTCGAGGAACGTCTTGTCACGTCGTCACATTTGTAGCCAACCGCGTTCAACTAATTCGCGACTGTACCCAGGGCTGTCAATGGCGACAAATTCCGTTCGGGTTAATCCCGGCGGACATGACTCCGCGAGGAACCTGCGATGGTTGTTCTCAAGAACTTCACACATGGCTGCATGGCCCGATCTTTCTTCGGGGACTTGAGAATCCGTTGCCACTCGACAAGCTACCCAGATAGCTTCAAGCTGAGGGGCTGGTATCAAGGAAGATGCTGTTAGTAGCCAGCGTTAGTGGGGTGCAATGGTACATGAAGCTTGTCTCACGTTATTCACAATAGCACAGCCTTACTCTCTGCGGTACCATGGTTGTTGAGTCTCAAAAATTATTTCATTTGTACGAAGACTGGTCGAAAGTGCTTCATTATGCTGGGTACCTTGCGTAGGTTAAAAGTGAATCTGGCATATGGGCCCATAGTTTGAGTGGAGCAGCAGAGCTCATTTAAGGAAAACTGTGTAGAACTCTCTTAGGGTCGACAGGGTACGCTGGCCTGATTAAAGCCTGTCACTATGAGCGGGGTTATAATAATAATAATGGTATATTTCTCGACACATTTGTGAGAAACGCACTCAGGAGAGCGTGATCGACGCGCAGATTTTTAAGCATATACACATTTGAACACAAAATTCGAAAATTGTACAGTGAGTCAGCTATGTGAACGGAGCAACAAAATAGACATTATATGAAGTGAAAATTCATGTTTAGGCAGAAATCTTTGAGCTGCACAGTTTTGAGACGATAATGCCTGAGACCTGCATAATTCGATAAAATAATTGATTTGTTACACCAATTGGGAATCACGAAGTGATCACCAGCATAATGCTCAAGGTCACGCCAAAAAGGGGTGATTGTAGGATGGCGATGGTACACTGGCGAAGAATTTGATCATTAGTCCATGTAGATAGTCCAGGAAAAATGGGCAGAGAATGTTTCATGATGTGGGTGAGGTGAGGACGCATGTACTTTCGCGAAGAACGCTTGGACCTCTCGACCGGACGTCATTCTTCGCTCAAATTCCAAAGAATTTTGAGGAGCTCGCGATATGCTCAACCACTGCAAAATCTTAAGTTTCCGGGTTCTGTGTCTCGGTGGAAGGGTTTCAACCGGGTTGTCTCATGTTATACGAATGACGGTATTGCTGCCTCATGGGTCTGTTGCGGATGTTCATCAGACGGTATCACGAGATCAAAGGTCATGTGGAGCTAACCACTTTTTGTCGTTCACTCGAAGAAGGTTTGTGATTATCGAGGGCATGGCTGCTTAAATGCATAGAGCGCAAAATGTTATCAGCAAAGCCGCGCCGAAAACTGGTGACCAGCTTTCTGTTGATCGCACAACGCCCGGTGAAACTGATTCCAATTTACAAACTTCGGCTGGAGCACATGTAAGCCGGGAGCACGACAATATGATGTTTTGTACATTGAACAGTCCAGCGGAAGGAAGGAAATACCGTGTGCACGCGTTACTTGTTGATAGATTCTGAAAATGTTTGGTGATTTGCAAGACGATCAGTATGGAGGGCTGCGGGAAAAGTTCAGTCTTCGAAACTGATGAAGGCAACAATGTGTCGTCGTCATAGGAAGGTTTACATTTGTTACTTGCCACCAACGGACTCATCGGACAAGGCTTGGTCTGTCCGAGGCGTTTGTCGACACGTTGGACCATTCATTGTGACGCCGAAATTCAGCAACAACCTGGCAAAGTTTTAGCCCACTATGAAACCAATTCCAATCCACAAACTTCGACCGCAAAGACCGGCTGTTTAGTGAAGAGATGCTTAGGTAGAATGAAATACTTAAAAAATAGGAGGGAAATGAAGAGATAAACCTCAAAGTTAAATGTGCCAACTCAGCCAAGTCCCAGGTTGATAAATTGAGCGAAGATGGTCAAATACGGAGACACACGTAGCGGCGATATTATGAAGCGTAACTAAGAGCAGTGGTTTGAGTAAACGTAAGTTCACCGGTACCCATGTAGCACACTGCCCGCCGGAATATGCCGGTATCCCGCGGGTTTCGACGGGCAATGAGTGGAATGTTGAAAACCATTATCTCAAAATCATTACCCCAAAAACATAAGTCTGTCAACCTAGCTTTGATACCTGTAATCTTCTCCGCAAATTTATCGACACTTGTTCAACCGTATTCATAAATTCAAACATTATTAATTGGTAGCCTGTCGCGGTCGTTGTTGTAGGTGTCGAGGAAGTGTGAATGTTTTGTTTCTACTGAACACTATGGTGGTGATTAGCCTGTATTTTATATCTACATTTGTTACTTAAGGAGAATGCTTTCAATTTGGTATTTTACTTTTGTTCTACTTCAACTATTTTCGGAGGTATGGAATTTCGAACATATCCATAAAACTGATTAGGGTTTGTTTCCAAATTTGGTACAAGTTACCCAGCATGAACTGGCAAATATCTGTAGCATTATTGTAATGCCCAGAAGGAATACTGTAAGGTTGTTGTTTCGCTTCTGCTCCATCTCGATCGTTTTCAGAGATCGCAGTCTCTTGCTCATCGTTGCAACTTTTTCTGTCATCCGATTTTCCTTTCCCTTTCTATGTCTCCCACGATTTTTGGGAAACCATTTGAACGAAAATCGGGTTGGCGATGGAGTAGGTATGACTGCTGGGAGAGAAAGATTCGGTTGCAAATTATGTGAACGTGCCTGATAGATTATTATGTATAAAGGTAGAAAACGATTTCTCCTATTTTCTCGGATTTCCAAATAAAAATTAGTTAGGGGGTTGGGAAGCTTCGGAAGTGTTAGAAATGAATAGCCAAATCGATTTTGATGAAATCAGCGGATTTAGAATGGCCAAGAAAGCGTTGCTCGTAAATGTTTTTCATTGTCCGCCGTTTCCTGCGTGGGCCTCTAGTCTCACTACCCGCCGTGCGCCCGCCGTTTGCCGCGCGGATCCAACGCGAGCCCTGCACGATTATGCTACTTGGGTAGGTATCAAATGCAGACTATCTACACGGAAATTTGTTGCAATTAGCACCGAATCATATAGTATATCTAACAAACCTGTGAGAATCGAAAAACACTATTAAGCATAGCAATAATTCTAGTCGCCGACTGTGATTTCTTCAGTTATCGCGAGTAAAATGTATTTCGCTACATATTCCGCTTTCTCATTTTGTGTCTGACGCCGAAATTGTATCCACAACGATTGTCATCGACGGAAAGGTTTGTTTTGACCGGCCGGTTTGTGGGGAGAAAATTTTACCGTGTGTAATTTTCGAAGTGCGGTGCACCTGGTTTTGTTGTGGTCGTTCGCGTGCGGAAATGTTTGTGTCAGTATATGGAAACTGAGGAAGCGTATAACTGTACGGTAATGCAGAAATCGGTATATCAGTAACCACTAGGATTGTTTGATTTTGAAGGCATGAATTATATTACGAATCAATATAACCGGGAGCTATTTACCCTTTAACATCGTTGAGCGAAGTGAGTTCCCTCACAGTTGTACGCATAGATTTGTTGAACGAGATGATAGAGACTTTATCCGATAAACGTCTTCAGTCACTTGAAAGGACGCCGGGAACTCATGCCTATCAAATGCTATATTCTGCTCTAGAGAAAACCGGAGGTAATGTGTACTCTCTTTCCACAGTCTTCAAATAGGTAATTCATAGCGAGTTCTGCACTTGTTCCTACCAAGCGACTTTGTTCATGGAGTTATTCAAATAACTGAAACAATTGTTTCAGCTTGGGGTAATGTTTGGCTTCACTCGTAAGTTATGACGAATCGTTGAAAGCGTTGGGGGTGTTCAGGCGGGACTTGCTTCTTGAAGTCGCCCAGTTAACTGCATAAGCCTCAGAGAAAATCCATTCAGTGCAGTCTGTGAAACTAAGGTTCGGTGAAGCAGTCAGGGCAAGATCTGTACACCAGTGAAGAGAAAATCCTCTTGATACGTCGCGTTGAAGTGTGTGGCCTAAGTATTTGTGATGAGAGTTTATTAGGTCTGAGTCCATGTAAAACAATAAAATAAGTAATGTATTAGTGGCATCCACACTGAAGATGCCGACATAGTTGGGGCCGCTGACTGTCGTGAAGCGGCCTGGAGATTTCACTGGCCTGCCTGCGGTATGATGTGTAAAATAGTTCCAAAACTCACAGTTGCACATTGTACCTAGGCTATTAAGAAAGCTCGCATGATACATGTCGTCCGATTGTTTACCTGCATGTCATGTGACTATGGTGCGAACCCGAAGGACAAACGTGTCACATTCTTCCGGTTTACTCGCTCGTCGACGGCCGGTCTCTAGCCTCTCTAGCTAATTCACGTGTTGGTGTCGTTTATTGCTCTATCGGAGACAACTGGTGCATTTCGTCGAATAAAGATTTGGTCTCTCTCCTCAACGGTCTTTTGCTATTCGCGTGTGATAATGGCGTACCTGGGGAAAAGCGACTTAGTGCGACGAGCACTAAATTGGTGAGCCCGACCAGATTATCGAGCCCGACTAAATTGGTAAGCCCATTTGAATAATTTTTGTTTCTCACAGGTATACGTTTTGTATAACTGAGTTACTATTTTTTAAATACACTTTACTTATACATTTTATCAGTTGATTTGTTATCCGTTCCGCTAAAATGGAGGCGCAACAGCACGTTTTGTCAGGTGCTTCGATCAGTGCATCACCCGTACTGTTTGCATCCTTTAGAGAGAAAAATTCTAAGTCGTGGTTTGCTCAGTTGGAAGCCCCAATTGCGCTACGTCAGATTAGTTCAGAGCTGACGTGTCTCCATCACGTAGTTGCGTCACTGCCACGTCACGTCACTGACGAAGTGGACGATATTTTGCAGTTGCCAGACTCAACGAGACCCTACGAGCAACTAAAAGCGGCCGTAATTAAGCGTATTGGCTTGTCCGATTGCCAACCTATTTCTCAGCTTCTGATTGCGACCGAGCTCACAAACCGTAAACTATCGCAGCTCCTTCGCCACATGTAGCGGATAGCAGACATGACACACCTAGAAGAGGCTCTACTCAAGGAGATGTGGCAACAACGTTTGCCTAAAGATGTGCAAAACAACCCTTGCGCAGACCCATCAGCAACCTTGTCAACCTTGAATGATGTCACCTCCCGGATCGGGGAAACATACGGCACTGCTGTTTCACAACTCGCTGTGAATAGTTAGGACACAATTGCCACTTTAACTGCTCAAGTTACCACCCTAACTATACAAATCCAAGCCTTAACGACGCAGCGTTTGAAGTCACGTTCGACTGTCCCCATTCGACGACACAGTAGCCACGCAGGGTCACGTGATTCTCGTCAGGCGCCACCGAACACCAATCCGGATCACTGCTGCTATCACCAGAAATTCGGCAATAAAGCCCGACGATGCCGATAGCCTTGTACATTTGGTCCAGTCATCAAACATGGCAACCAAATCTACATGGTTAACGGCGAATTTCGTCCGCCTGATCGTCTGTTCTATCTAAAGGATCACGAGTCGGAGATTCGCTATCTTGTCGACACAGGTGCCGAGGTCAGTGTGATCCCTCCTGAGGCCCACGACTTAAACAGATAATCCATTTAGAATCTTCGCGCGCCAACGGAGGCACTATGAAAGTGTTTGGTCAGCGCTCTCGCACACTTAAGTTAGGTCTCCGTAGGCCTTTCCGCTGGATCTTAACGGTCTCCGACGTCCAAATGGCAATTATCGGCATCGATCTCCTCCAGCATTTCGACGTTTTGGTAGATTCCAGAGGACATCGTCTAGTCGACCAAACGACGAAGCTTATGGTTATCGGGATGTTGACCGAAGAAAATATCAATCAGTACCGTATGTCAAAGCTCCAAGAAATTAAACTCCTTTAGTTTTCTAATCGATAAGTATGCGACTGTTTTTCGACAGTCTTCATCTCTGCCCACTGTGAGAGGTTCCACGAGGCATCAGCTAGCCACAACAGGCCCGCCGGTGTTCGCCAAAGCTCGCAGGTTGACACCAGACGAGCTAAAATAGCCCGCACTGAGTTTGAGCACATGCTCGAGCTCGGAATCACCCGCCCGTCCAGTAGCCTTTGGGCCTCTACACTCCACGTGATCCATGAAGCGTCGGGCGATTGGCGCCCTTGTGGAGATTATCGTTCGTTCAACAACGCCACAGTACCTGACAGGTACTCGATTCCGCACATACAGAACATCACGGCTAGCCTCCATGGTACCCGTGTTTTCTCGAAAATTGATCTGGTGCGCAAATACAACCAGATCCCTGTTGCGGACGAGGATGTCACCAAGACAGCCATTGTTGATTTTGTCAAGGTTTGTTGCGTTATTTTGATATTGCTGAGGTTTGATTGATGTTGAAAGGTGGCCCTACGCTTTACTCTCTTCCCCAAATGAGATACATTATTCCTCCTTGTTCTTACACAACCTGCTTCCACCGTTTCCCTTACCCCTATTTACTCCGAGCCATGTAAACTTCCAAATACCGAAATTAGACATTTTTCTTCCATATTT
>QNGE01002968.1:32295-74234 GCA_008508345.1 Paragonimus westermani
AGCGGCCTGGAGATTTCACTGGCCTGCCTGCGGTATGATGTGTAAAATAGTTCCAAAACTCACAGTTGCACATTGTACCTAGGCTATTAAGAAAGCTCGCATGATACATGTCGTCCGATTGTTTACCTGCATGTCATGTGACTATGGTGCGAACCCGAAGGACAAACGTGTCACATTCTTCCGGTTTACTCGCTCGTCGACGGCCGGTCTCTAGCCTCTCTAGCTAATTCACGTGTTGGTGTCGTTTATTGCTCTATCGGAGACAACTGGTGCATTTCGTCGAATAAAGATTTGGTCTCTCTCCTCAACGGTCTTTTGCTATTCGCGTGTGATAATGGCGTACCTGGGGAAAAGCGACTTAGTGCGACGAGCACTATAGTTGGACATTCCAGGCGTAGCATCGGGCTGGGCGGTTCCTGTCGTGTTTTGTGCGGGGCGCTCTCTGAAGAAAAGTCCTCGTTTGGAATATAAAAATGTTGGTCGGGGATGTACTAAACTGAAACCCAGTGACAATGCAGCGCTTTGCCCAACGAAACCGGAGTGTAATCAGTATTATATACAACGTACGTATCCCATAAGTAAAACGATAGTAGCACAATGCTCGGTTGAGAATTACAAGCACTACATCCTACGGAGTTCAACTGAAAGTTCGGATTGTTGTGGTGATGGCGTTGCTTCTTCTTAACACTTCTGCGTCCGCTCATGCGTAGATACTCTCTCAGCAACTGAATTCAAATCTGGAACACACTCAGAAATGAAATATTCAATCGCCTAAGGTTCAACTGGCAACGCGAAAGACAGATTTAAATTCTTCTCGCACTTATTACCAATAACAGACTGTCCGGATTAAGCAAGAAAAACGGACATGTATACGTGACGGACTGTACGTCTGTACAGATACACACTCACTTGAATGAAAGTTCACATTTACCGAGAATCGGCAAAGCATTTCTAGTAATACCTTTAACAGACATATCAGCAGACTTCAAGACAACGAAAGGTTTCCGCCACTTCATGCAACCAATGAAAGAAATGATTAGGACCGCCGTTAACAGTAAATGGTCGCGTCATATGATGTGCAAAATCAACTTATTTGGTAGAAATTACAGTGAGACCAACGGATTGAAAGTCGGATGAGAGACTTTGCTCTCCTGGGGTTTAGACTAAACACGTCTTTGGACTACGACAGACGGCTTGAATGTGACCTAACCTGCGGCGTTTGTGTCATTGGAAATTGTGCAATGGACGCGTAAGTAAAGAATGTTTATGACAGCATAAGTTACAGTTTTCCTAATGCTGGACAGGATTCAGATTGCAGTGATGTGGTTCAACTGCTGTATTTATCTGATAATTTACCTATTTGAACTAGTGCCGCTGTTGGCGTGCCTGCTTCTCATCATTGCTGGCATTAGATAACTCAGTTGGTTCTTCATTCACTGCGGCATTAACATCCCGAAATTGTCCACACAGAGCTCTGGTAGATTGGAAATATGTTATATTCAATAGCAACAATTTTTGCTGAGTATCAGGAGCATTGACCCCCTGCGATCAATCGATCTCTTGACTGGATCTGCAGTTGATCACCGAAACTACATCTTCCTGCTTGAGTTTGGGGCTAAGAAATAAACGCAGGGGGTTCTTGATTTTCTCTTCCTATTAAATTGTCAAATTTCGCTCTTTCCACAACTTCAGAACTGACAGGCTGAAGGTGATTAAGTAGCAGATGCTTCAAACAGTCGCACGAAATTGAAAAAGGTGAATCTGGAAACGCAAGATTTTTAATAAAACCGTAGGCATCCCCGCCGATGACTGTGGGGAAATGCGACGTTTTATTTTCTTCTTTCATATCGTTACGAGTAATAAACCAAATTTCAAAGCTTTCCAGGCAGTTTTCAACCCCCCGTGAACTTGCACGGATGTTTGGATTTTCCAAATTGCAAAAATCTATCATAGGAATTACCCTGACTGCGATGTCAATTGCGGTATTTAGGAATACGCAATTGTAATCGGTAGTGTACTTAGCTCAAACCCAGAACCAGTTTCTACGCTGTAATGACGACGCAACACTTTGGCCATCAAAATCGAAATGTAATCAGTACCATATACAACGTAAGTATTTCAGTATTGAACAATAATAACAATGGTCGGTTGTGGCCTACAGACAGTAGAACGAACGGCTGTTTTCATAGTTCATCTGGCCCATGAAGTGTGGGTCAAAGAGACACCAGTGTCATGACACTACATATCGGATGCGACATATAAGAAGGACAAAAGTCCTGATTACATGAAACGTTCAACGGACGTACGTACTGGAGATATGACGAGTTTACCATGATGTTTCAATCGATGAAACGGCGACTTGCCACTTTCGAAAGAGATTATTCTAACCCCTATATATTTAATGTATAAATAAGTAAGTTTCGAATGATCATCGATTTCACCAGCTGTTAAATGGCTATTTAAATTGCTCAAGTTAGTAGCATAGATGATAACGAGGTACAAAGCTTGAATATATCGATCAGTAAATATAACTGATTGACATATTCCGGATACCAGAATCAACTTACAGGAGTTTGAAAACTTCATACAGCGGATATTGGTAACAGCACAAGGTAGATCAATTTGCTATAGTAGGAAAAACACGCATAAAAACCGATGTTTGTCAATAGCTCCCTTGTCTTTTGTCTCTATAACACCCAACACCAAGAGCTCGGAAGGTTTAGCAGTTTCTTTATTGTAAAAGTTAATTTTACAGGAACGTATCGACTTTTGGTCAAAGATTGTCATTCGTAGGGAGCGCTGAACTGGATAAGTTTATGGAAATTCACCAAATCGAAGCCGTTTATTTTTGAGAGTCAGATAACTCTTTAGTATATCCTCACTTCTCAAACTGTCCAAGAACCATTGTTTAGGTAGCACCTTATATGTTACGTGGCGCTGATTGGTTGGATCAATTCGTTTGATTAAACAAAAATAAAGTATTTTATTCGATGACGAATTTCAGAAGAGTGCTTACATGTTACTTTATGTTGTGCACAATTCTAATGTCATTTAGACAAACACATACATAGGTGCAACTATTAAATAAGCTATCAGCTCGGCATAACATAACTTTAAAAAATCAAAACGGACATGCGTTAGTAAGAATTTTGCCAGTTCTCACTTTTATGTACAATAACTTGAATAATGCAAACATCTACTTAATTTCTGATGTGTCTAACTGATTTGTGAGAATCAAGATGTTGTATCGCAAAATTGTTGCAAATAAATAATTGAACAACCTATTGATGACTAGGGTCAACGTAATGTTAAACCGAAAGGAAACCGAACGTCGTAAATGCTTTGTATCATTTGTACTTCTCAAACACAGCACCACTGGTCACCACAATACACGTCATTATTTGGATATAACCAAATGGTTAACAACACATTTTATATTGTTTTGCAAGCAACATTTTAATTGGTGTGATATGTTTTCAATCTCAGTATGAAGGCACGTAGATCCAATGAACATTGCACAACTGTTAAGATGTACTTCAGATCATACAGGAAAATGTCAGAAAATTAAAAGGTGGCTGGGAATAAAAATCAATTACTAGACTGCTAGGTAGACAAAAAGGCCCATCGGAAAACAGAGTTGATATTCAGAAAGTGGTCCAAGTATTACTGGCCTGTCGGCCAGTTTTTGTAGTGGCTCCCGATGTACTTTGCAGACGGTTGAAAAGCATGGAGACCACCTTATATGTAGATGACAGATCTTGTGAACTGCAAAAAAAAACAGAAAAAACAAGTTGAAGATAAGAATGAATAAAAAATAGACATATATATTCTGAGTCATCAATTTCAACGGACCGATTCAGAACATCCGCTTAACCCACACTGATTTCGTAGTCTGAACATCATTATGGCAAGTTCATTGGTGTAAGATAAACTGTTACATGTGTTTACGTGATGTATAACTTGCACGCTGTTCGGTAGTGTCCATGAGCATAATTGATTCTGGGTTGCATGTATTGTGTTGATCACGACCACGAGGGCACATAAATGGCGATCATTATATTTCATGTCGGTAATCATCAAATCACTAGTTCACGACCGGTTTCGTCCGTGTCTGGAGTAATCCGATAAAGATATGATTTTAACGAAGCTGTGGCTAACAACCATCCACACTGCTGATCACCTGCCTTGTAGATACATTTGTAAACATCGTAGAGTCTAAAAGTGAATGGCTGAAGCCCAGATGCACTCATAAATCACAAATATGAGGTGTACCAGTAACACACACAAACCAGGTCAAGCTAAATGCCATAGGTGAACTCACTGGCTGACAACGTGTGGCGCCCAAACCTCAACAAACTTGGTAGGTATTCCTCTGAATCGGTTAGCCCATGAGATTGGCCAGCGAAATGGTAAATGAAAACTGTAATCAGAAGGATCAGATTCATTCCGTGATCTTACTTCAGTTTCGAATCCTCCCTTTAAAACATCATGCCCAAGCGACGTTGGTCAAATCTAAGGGTCACTCAGTAGGTCGACTATGTGTTCGGCCGATACAACCAAGATTTCTAGACCCGTAGGTACCTTGTTGGATAATAAAAATGGAGTCAGCCTTCCTGAAAATGCCGCTCTTTCATTTGGTTTAAAATGTGGTTCTATGGTGGAGGTGTTTTTTGCTGAGGAACAGAGGAAGTGAACACTACTCACCCATGAATTCGGGCCGATGTGAGAAAAACGCGTTGAATAAAAATACTTTATTTTGCCAGAAGGATAAGTGGTTTTATCAATGCCGCTGACTAACGTTGAATTTCGACTGTGTAGTTATTTTGATTACGGTCGTCACCCTAGGGTCTATATCGCAAAGTCTGCATAGCACGGTTGATTTGTACTAAGCAATCCAATCCTGTCAGTGGTTTTTAACCCAAGCAATCAGTGTTAGTAACACGATTAAAAGTGGACTTCGTTTTGAGTTGTGGACTATATAACTTTATATCAGTTCTACGTTTACAACATTTGACATCTACCAATACGGCTGGTAGACTCAATCCTAGTGTATGAGATGGTCATACCTCATACTGAAACAAATGTGTAGGTAACTGTTAACGTGGCTGAATTAAAACCATGAAGAATATCATACTGCAGAACGCGCTCTTGATAAAGTCCTTCCATCCGAATTATTCCAGCTATTGTCAGTCCAAGCATGTTGCTTAGGAAGGACACGCGTGTGAGAAACAATCCACGTGCTCCTCCATCGTAGCGTAGAAAAATATAACTCAGTACAGTTGCGACATGGACCAGCGAGGTGTAACCTGGACCTCGTATGTATCCTTCGCGTTCACCTCAACGACAGTATGACTGGTTAACGTGATAAGCAACACGACAGATCTCAGTCATTCGAATGTATCCCATCTAGCTGGATTTGGGAAGGGTGGTGTATATAGCGCTTGCCGACTGGCTATTGTGTTGAAGTTTTCAAGACCATATACCTTTGTTTCAGTTGATTCAAGTGATAAGCCTACTTCTATTTTGCAGAAATGGACGAGAAAGTGTACCCACAGACTACTTAATACGATGGAAAGTGTTGAGCTAACTAGATGCCCCACATGTAACAGACTAACACGACTTAGAAAATTTTGTTAATTAATCTGTGAGCGTCCAGTTGGTTACGTTGTCCACTGTGTCAACTAGCGTTGGTTTAAATGTTAGTTAAATCATTACATGTATAATGACACCATTGCATTTCAAATGATATGCCCAGCAGTGCAATTTATTTAGTTTGACCTTCTGAACAAACTTTGATTGTAACACCGACCCAGCATATATGCGGGCGTGTTTCTGTGGTCCCAAGGCATATTAAACTGTAGGTGGAGCTCCCATGGTTTGTGTCCTAATGAGCAGATGTGTTTCATTTTCCAGAATCTCATGTGAAGTACCGTGGGAACCGTCCTTCACACTGCAAGGTATGACAAGCATTCATGCTGTGATTAAATAGTTTATGTTCATTAATACTTTAGGAAATTATACATATAACTTGTTCAGGTTGACCATCATTCACATTTGGTCACAATCTTCGCATTCTGACTTTCCAGCCAATCTCTTTCGAAATGAAGCACTAGACTCGACTTTCGCTCTTGTTGGAGCTCGTCATTATTGCACACCCTTGTCCCGGTCAGAAATCGAACTCTTGCAAAGTTTTTTGAGGCAACCGTGTTGACCATTGAGCCAGCGGCCTCCCATTGGGCTTGACGGATTTATCATGTCTGAACACTCAGTCGCACTCGCTTGTCAGTGGTAATCCGTTTGTCTGACCGTCTCGATAGAATGCGTGTTTCTGACGAGCTCTAACAGTAGTTTAATTCGAATCTAGTAGCTGTTTTTGAAGGAGGCTGACTGGAAGGCTTACCTGAATACAAAGACTATGGTCAAATGCAACTGAAATTAATCAATTTCTCGACTACTCATCAGTAGTGTAGGATGGTTTTTTATTTAGACCTAACAACAGCGCGAGTGTAAGGAGCCACCTGTCTCAGACTGATCTGTTTCCAGCAGATATGTTTTTCCTCACCTATCCTCTTGATTTCTATCCTGTTTTATCAGCTAGTACTGCACTTTAGTATTTGCTCTCAGCAAACAAATACCGGGGTTAACGGCTTCTTGCCTGCAAATAAATCATTCGAATAGCTTAAGTCTTCAACTAGATAATTTTATCCGATTCAGACAAATCGACTGATCGCTCCTGGTATCTCAAACATCAATGAACTCATCATTCTGGAAGTATGGATCGAATTACAGTATGAGTAATTTTGGTCTAGATCAGCTATCATTAAAACTGACTACTTCGCCAATTACATGTCAAGTATTGCGCGTTGGTTGTAACTGTACGAGGTACCTTTTGACTAGTACAATCAAGTGAAAGCTACGACCAAATATGAGCGATGTTCAACTTGTAAACATTACAACTGTGTTGTTATTAGGGTTTTTTTAAGCCAGAGGAAAAGCATTGTACACCGAACGTTGTACGTGGCGTTACTACTTAGGACGCTTATAAAGACACTGGTGGCGACAAACTACATTCTATCAGACATCGCACTGTTAACACTGGACTTCTGAAATGCTCATGTGATGAATACGTTATAAACGCATGCCTAGCTTCGTACTAAGCAAAATGAGACTATGATATATCTGCCTGGATCTCAGACGTAGGCAATTTCACGTTCCAGTGAACTCATTCGTTCAGATAATGAGGACTGTTAAACATTTATTCTGCTTGTACGATATTCATCATCAATGTATTCCTACAAAAATACTCAGACAATTGTACATTATATATTTAACAGGCTTAGGGCACAGCTGCAGTGGATAAACGGCTCCTGCAAAATTGTACAAAATGCGCTATGTTCTTCTAGTATAAACCTCATTTAAGAAACGCCGATCGAACAGACTCTCCGGATTGACTCTGTGTTCTACTGATCTCAACATGCTTGAAGTTCACCAAAATTAAAATGAACAAACACAAAAGGAAATGACGTAGGTGGTGTGTAGTGAAATGTTGTGTCACTTGTGAAGCACTCCGCATAACTGATCGTTTTGTGCATGCAACCGACCAGAATAAACAAGACACTAAGATCTTTAATATCTGCCTTAGTACCGTGTTAGTCAGTTGGACTGGAGCACTTAGTGCTACAAATCTACTTACGTTATCAATCATGTGGATAGGAGATCGATTATGTCAATTTTCCGCGTGCACCCGATAATTACAGATTGAGGGCTATTAGTTCCCAAAGGACAGCATGTCATGACCATGTGTCCTTCAGCTTTGATGACAGGACTATAGCCAGTCAAATGTGTCTTGCTTCCCTTTCAACCACTGGGTTGACAACTGCCAAATGGATGAGACCTTCTCGACTCGGGTGAACGCGGGGTGGTTAGCACCTGCATGTCCCACATTCACTAACCAAGTGTGTTGCATACTCCTATCTAAAAAAGTACATTTAACCGAAACAACAAAGTCATGACTGCTACCACAGCCCCCGGTCTTCTGTTTCCACTCACAATGAACCCGATAAGGTTCATTATAAGCTATTAACCCCGCGATTTGAATCATTAAGCCTCAGTAGCTGATAAGTTTTGCTCCATAACCGTGTGAAAACAGCGCGAACTAAATGACCGGTTACTAGGATGGACCTCCCACTCAGTTAAGTTTATTTGTTCACTAATTCCAGAAGAAATTGTTTTTCCGTGTGTACTGTAAATACAACTGTCTGCTCTCCATTGTGAGCACCTTCGCACGGTGGACAACTTCGTCAGCCCCCAGGGATACTCATTCTGAGAGGGGATTGTTGTACACTCGAGTAAATGTCTGACGTAACCGCTGTTCATCTTTGGTTAACTGAACAAAGTCTTAGCTTTAACGGATCAAGAATACTGTGAAACAATCATCAGTGAATCCGTAGAGACTGAATCACTCACTTAGACGCATATTCGTTACAGACTGACACATGGCATAACTAGCAGAGATCTCATTGTTTGTGAGGATTGCTACTCACTACTCACGTATATGTTAGTTGGTAACTAAATACTTGTTTCATACAAAAATAAATCACATCCTGTCCGATCTGTTAAATCTGTTGGATAGAAAACACACAAATATACCCACCAAATCAGTTTGAAAGCTCCCGTTCAAAAATAAAACCTTTCGACAATGTTGCTTACCTCCTCAAGTCCAAAAACAGCACGTCCGTCCAGTAGGCGTTCCTGAGCTTTGTAAGTTTCAATGACGGTAACCAGACGAACCAGGAGGAGGATGTAATCATCGAAAAGAATTTCTCCTTTTTGGTTCGCGTACCGACAAATGATAGCGTGGTACACACGGTTACTCAGGCTGAGACCTGAATTAAAAGGAGTCATGTTGTCATTGTATTGTACGAAGTGTTGAGTATATTAGTCTTCGGTCATAATCCGGGTTCGCTCTAGATCAAATTGTCTGATATGTGTAATTGCTGCTTGAACAAACAATATATATGGTCACGTTTTTTCCACTAACATATCAGTTACTTATTGTATCGAAATAAAGAGGTTATTAACAGTCAGACTATGTCCGACAAGGTAAACCAGACAGCTGAAACTTGTTCGGGTTACCATAACTTATTTTTGTGAACTGTTTCCATCTAGGACTAAACCACGTATCCAATCGAACAGAGGGCTTTTTGAAAAAAATTTCTTATGCAGATGATCTTTAATCTGGGTCGTCAGTGAACAGAAAAGAATTCCAGCGCTAAAAACTGACGTTTTGTTTATCTCCGACAATATTCACCAACCTTTATCTACCGTCCGAAGCGATGAAGTCAAAAATCAAAACATTCACCAAATACGTGTATTTCTTCGCTCGCGACTTTCGCCTTGAACAGCTTACAGGACAGTCTTATGTTTCCCGAATTCCATCCTACTATTATGGGGAGAAAAATCACAAAATGGTAGGTTTGGCGAGCAAGGTGCGTGTTGGACAAAGCACGTTTAAAATGTGGTCAAGTAATCAACCAAAAGTTTTGTTTTGTGCAGATACACTTTGCTGTGATGGATAATGCAGTGAAGCAATCCCGCCTGAACGCGACTCCAAGGTGGACCAGCAAAAACATTTGGTGAGCACACTACAGTATTTTAAAAAGCCACCAGAGTCAGACCTTCTTCCATGTCCAGAGAGGAATCACGTCCTCCAATTTTCCAGCCTGGTTATTCTAAGTAAATATTTACTAGAGTTGATGACAGTTTTTGGGTCACTCATGAATGCCGACTCTACACTAGTCATTTTTGTTCATCCGCAGTAGGTTTGCGGAATCCCTTTGTGCTGTAAAGCATCTGGTGGTAAATTTTGTTAACTATTGAAACAAGGCCGTTTGAACAGGATCTGTGGATGTGAAATATCTTAGCTTCTCTAAATACCCAGAAATATTCAGATTACTTTCACAATTATGAGACGAAATAGGTCACGTGAGAATCACCCAGTAAATCGAATGTTTGAACGACTCTGGTGTGATCGACTTTGTTATTTTCGTCTTCAACTGAAAACGGAAAAACGATTTTTTCCTAAACAGCGTCAAAAGATGCGGCTTCAATGTGAAAAGGTTGTGTTTTGCATATGATATTGAAATGAACTCGTTCTCACGACTGAGCTAGTGCTCCATGGGTATGACCCTGAAGACTTCTGTTTTCTTTGACTCGTTGGGGCTAGAGAATCAAACTACGAGTGGTGAGGACGAGTGTCATAATACGGCCGATATCATTCATGTAGATAAACTTGAACAACGCGTTTTATCAATAATTATCTAATTTTAACCTAGTTAGACTGCCAATAGTCTTGTCTAAACAAACTCGCAGCTGACGGTCAACCGAATTCTTTCTATCCTACCGTAACAAACAATTTACAAAACAGAGCGATGATCATTTCTATATGGTTATAAAAATTCATCGCAAAACCAAACTTTACGGGGATCAACAAGCTAAACAGTCGATATCAGGCATTTGTCACAAAGATGTTTGATTGTTGATCACAGACATTGTTCACAAGGGGTGTGTGCGTGCAAGCCATGTTCTAGGACCAGGGACCTGGCCATTCATACGGACTATGCGCTCAAACAGTCGGCATGGACCACCGTTGCCACCACCAACTGGCTTGTATGCAGTAAACGGATTTCGTAAGAGGCGTTCGAATAACTTATTTTGAATTCATGCCGGATAACAAATTTATTAAATTTAGATGAGACCCAACTGTGAAAAGTCAAAGCTTCGGCTGGATTCGAACCAGTGACAGACACTACTTGTTAGTAATACAATTTCTATGCTCAGCAGTGGCGTTGGTGGATTCCAGCGTGAATTGTTTGAGAAATCCTGCCGGGGCAGTCGATCCCCTGAATCATTTGGTGGATTCCATATGAGACAGTGGGACGGGTGAGTAACGGAGTCCAAATGTGAAATTTCCGAGCTCCCGGTGTGGCTTCGGAGCTCAGCTGGTGGAGCTTCTGCCGCGTTGAGGCATGCTGTGTCTGTCGCTGGTTCGAATCCAGCCGAAGCCCTGACTTTTCACAGGTGGGTCTCATCTAAATTCATAAATCTGCCACACTACTTGTTAGTAATAAGGTTTATTAAAACTGCACAGTCTGTGTTTTCCAAGCTATGCACCTCGTGTGTCGACGGGACGTTTGCTGCACAGAACATTACTCATTGTGAGACTTTAATTTGGAAGAAATCACAGAGCACTTCCTCAGTGTGACAGCTGGCGTTATATTTGCATGCGTAAGCATGTGGAGCTTTTCATCTGCATTTTAATTGCTTTGGTTCAACAATCTGTATTGATTGAAAATACCCTACTTCCTCGGTGCGATCATCTACAGACTAAACTACAATAGTCGTGGGCGCACCTCAAGACTGAAAATGTTTGCATATGTGCATGTACCAACAAAACGTTTATGAAATCAACTCTGTCAACGAAACCAACATCTTCACAGCTCACTGTACACATTGATAAGTCCAAATAGTCAACTTACCTACCGTTTTCAGTATTTCTCTTAATTCAAATGCATCCAGACAGCTGGTTTGGTTACGATCAAACTTTTTGAAAATACTCTGAAATACGGAATAAAAGTTGTCATTTTAGGTTAAAGCTGTGCGCAGTTTATGGCTACTTCACTACCACCAGTAGGCAGCTGTAGTTTCGAAATACCTGAACACGCAGAAAATATCTTTATCTAACTGTGTGGTTTGTGTGCTCTACCATCGTGCTGCGAAAGCCACAGAGATGTTTATCAATCTGGGATCATCGGTGGTGACAGGAAGATGAGTATTTATGTGGAAGGGCGGGGGATATACAAATTTAGACAGTCGAACCTGTCCTGTTCATTGAGTCGGACCTATGCCAGTTGATGCCATTCACCGGTTATCTATCGTTGGCGGTCGCTACTTGCGTAGGATTGAGAGTGTGCTGGAATCACCACTCGAGCAAAGAGATTACCGAACAACAACCTCGGAGGAAAAAATCCTGATCATCCCTGTTCTGGAGGTAGGGTTCGTTAGCTTTGGCATAAACTTCGTACGTAGCTCCATTACTTGGCTCTTCCTGCCATCTTTCCTGAACCCGTTGGGATAGAAAGGGCAATGCAGTGGCCAGAAAGTAGTTGCGTCGAGGTATCCAATAACTGATTTTGATTCATTGTGTTTCCCGACTTATAATTGAAGCTAAAGGTACATCTTTGGCTAGAGACACGGTCAGACAGGGCACACAATAGCAATCCTTAACACCTGGATGGAAAATTTGTCACATCTTTTCTTCTGTTTGTAACAGGTTCGACGACACTGTCTATTTTTGCGTTAATTTTCGCGTTAGGTGTGAAAGATGTCCTTCAAAAAGATTTGCTTTTCTAAGGAGTATAAATTGCGCTTGAATGTCAGAAAAAGGTATCTTTATCCATCGGATTGAAGGATGAACTGCCTACAGTTGAAAATTCAGCTTCAGCGTCCTGTAATGATAAACCCAAGAAGATAAGTTTCTCGCGAGAGGAAAGTTTTGTTAATTCCATCTTGCTCGTTAAGTCTCAACCTTAAAATTTCTGAACTTAACCTATCGATGTAATTGAGGAGACGTCCGTTTGTTTTGTGCAATACCGTTCTATTAATCCAGTGGGTGTTCGCATGCTAACTGAATAACGTTCCATCCGGCTTTCAAAAAGTACAGAAAGTTCCATGGTTATCGAGTCAAGTTACTCACCTACCGGGTGTGCCGAGACACCAATATCAACATGAACTTTATTTATACCCAAGGCATTACAATGTATCGTTGAAGTTTGTCTCGATGTTTGTTTTTCCCATGGATTATACTTGTTGGCTTTCAGTCTGAGTCTGTACGACCCTGGGAAGTGCACGAACAGGATCAGCAGACAGACGGAACTGGGATCATATTGAAAGAAAAATCAGCGGAATTTTCCAATTAGCCCTCACGCATTATTAAAAAGTGAACACAATTTCGTAAGTTTACCGAGTCTGTGTAAGTGTCCGTTAAGAAAGTGTGGTGGAAATCCCGATTCACCGATTATCCAAACCCTAACACAACAGAAGATCTGACAAACGGCCAATCCAAATATCGCGTTAAAGATACATCAGCATTGGACGAACGGTCTCAGTGTTGTGCCTTCCGTTAGTCGGCAATTCATCCGTTCCGTATTCCACCAATTAACATACAGTTTTTGATGTTGCATGTGCTAATGAGATCAGCCAATGACAGGTTGTGATTTCTTTGATACTGTTGTACATCCATAAATTCGGCGTCTCAATTAATGAAAAACAATTGCTTACTGCTGCCAGTACCAGGTCTTCTCCTTATTACTTGCGTAGGAGGTTTCAATTCACGTACGATTCTTAGGGCTATTCGAAGTCCCTAATTTTAGTATCACAAAAAGCCAATTCTTAGTTGAAATCCTAGCTTGAATAATAGGATGAAACAGTGTAGACAGGATCAGCTCAAAAGTACAGATTGTCATATCGGCATGGTTACGTTTGTTAGCCGTCAACATTGCCCTGTAAGATTAAGGCTAACGTAGTCACTTGGGTCGAGAGCGGATGGTGCACCATTCGTCAACGAAATCAAAAAAAGCCATGCGTGAGATTATTTCAACTCGCACTTACCTTCCAAACACGCAGATCCATCCACAATTTCTTGAATTGATGAAAATCGAGAGATCCTGTAAGATCTGTCTAATCATAGGTATTTTTATGAATCTTGGAGTCAGGAATATGCCGCTTAGAGGGGTTCACAAGCGCAAATATCAAAAAATCACCTCCCCTTTCCGAGTGTGAAACAAATGAGAGGCAGTTCTATTTTTTGTTATGCTATTCACCTTGTAATGTCCATAAGGGTGATCGCGAGCAGCAAGTTTGCCTGTCGAAACAGCCTCATTTTGGAAGAAGATAGAAAAATGACATATTGTCACCTTGACATTAGGATTCACTATTGTCTTCCCACCACCCCGCTGTGATCGATTTTTCCCTAGTTCAAACTCACCAAAGCTGCAGTGCACTTGAGTATCGTGCACACGAGCACGAATGTATAGGCGAATGGGCCTCGAATAAGACAGAAGCTACAGGTGATGAGAGGTTATTAACAACAGAAACAAATCTAGTTCGATCTCATCGGTCGTGCCAACAGGATCCAATTGGCACTAGTCAAAACGCATGATTTTATTCTCTCAACTGTTAAGTTTACGATTTTGTTCAATAGCACACTTTGGAGAACCAATAAACGGTTAGGAAAACAGGTCATGGAACCTCTGCCAATGTGGATTTGCAAACCAACGAGTTAATCAGACAAAAGACGCAAAAACAAATTAACAAAAGATCGATTCTATTGATAACTAGACACCACACACATTGTAACATCATTATTTTGACCTGTAACTGCGTCGACCTGCCTAAATTAATTCAAGCCTTGTTAGCCATCCGTCTCAAGCCTACACCACGAACTCAAATGTTTTAATACTTACGTTACACCAGCCGTTGTCTTTCTAGCCAAGGTCATACAAGTTGTAAGAAAGCATTGTTAATAATTTACTTGTTCATCAATCAGTTGAGGTTATACTTATTTTCATTAAGTATGCGACTGAAAAGTGCGTACGAAATGATTTTATTTGGCAAACCTCTTATTCAGACTTACGAACAGGACAAACAGCCTCACAGTTATTTGATTTCTCGAGTATGCTATTGTGAAACGGTATTATAACCGTATGCTAAAAAGCTACGAATTTCTCGTATAAAACGTTGTGTAATTTAGGAAAGAATGATAACCCATCAAAGGATACATCCATCAGTGCGACCATACTTCGCGTTGTTTCTAGACTGAATCCATCAAAGGCAATATCTGGAAAAAATTAAGGTGTAAAAACAGAAGTCGATGGTTTAGAGTATTAATTAACAATGCGAAATTTTCGATAAAAATGCGAATGAAGAAGGTTGTGCTGCTAGGCAAGTTGACGGACTACGGTGAAAAGTTATTATGAAATCGTCCGTGTGTTACACACCCAAAGAGTCAGCTTTGCCGTCGAAAGGCGGTACCGTACTCAGGCGGGAAAATGGATCTTTTGGTTTTCCTTATGATTTCTCACAAGCGTCTTACGTCTTGTTCTGGTTGAACATTTGGTTGTTTCTTCCATAAATCAGAAGAACGGAGTGGTGACCATGTTTCCCCCCGAAAAGGATTTAACTCAGGTTACATCACAAGTGACTGTCATTCATTACTTGCATCCTCCGTCTCACGTTAAGGATTGGACTAGTTATATAATTTTTGGACCTCGCCCTCCAAGTAGTAATTGGTGAAACTGCGGTCGGTTTGACCTTTCAAATGATCCAAGTAAGATGAGAAAGCAGTCAGTGCGATAGAGTTCTCTTCATCATAAACACGTCAAATAACCACTATTAACAATGTGTCTAATCCAAACTCCATAAATCTTTACATTCGGTTCAGCTGTGGAGCGACCTCAGCGTAAACTAAACGTGTACACACATTCAAGCACAAGTTACTTTCCGTGTGTGTGTGTGTGTGTGTACGCCATTCAGCACCCTTTCTTGCTTGCACAGTGCGTTTCGATAGTCCCCTATGTTTTTGAATAGCATCTGAGCTTACGGCATAGAACGGACATGTAATTATCCCGATTTCGGACAAGCTTGACAGATGCTTGCTCCCCTACTGATTGGTCTATCAGTTAGGAAATCCATATGTTCTTTTGAAAAACTGGGTTATTACTGAAAACATTGTAACGTTGACCCTCGCAGTCAGGTAAATGTATTTTTTACTCATAATACAACGATTGTCAGCTTGAATAGTTATCCCGATTCTGACTGTTGGAAGCAGTAGTGTTATTGATGGCTCAGGCTATAGGTTTAAGCATCTGGCTGTCCTCTGTAAACGCTCAACCACCAAACGAGGTGGGATTGTTAGTACCTACACACGAATTATACCATTTCGTTTAGTGGTGAAACCTTTGTAGCCTAAACGCCACGTCCAACGAAAAGTCTAATATCTAAATTAGTTCTCTATTTGGCGCAAACGATGATAGGACCGGAAGTATTAAATAAAACGTCAATCCCAATAATAACAACAGAACTTGGTTACAATGTCAGTCCTGGTATTGATATGTTCGCCGAGCTTGGCATTCAGGTTGCAAACGTTTCATCATCAAACCAGGTGACATCATCAGTGCGTGAGTGTTCGAAAACTATACGCTGATGTCACCTCGCTTGATGTTGAAACGTTTGCAACCTAAATGCCAAGCTCGGCGAACACATCAATACCAAAACCATCAACCCGAGCTACAAACACCACCACCACTGTTTCCAGCTATCAGAAAGGTCAGTTCTGTTCATTTAGTCAACGCATAGAAGTCAGTCTCAGTTTACAACTATACTGACAACTTGTATTTATTGCTATGAAGAAGGAACTACGTTTTCGACGCACCTTAGTACGCCACCCAACCAGTGATGATGGTGTGAGCTAAAGACCAACAGATCCGTCACAATCTCTAATCCGGTCATCAAGTGAATACTTCACACCTCTGTTCATCTCCTATTAGTGTGTGAGCACAATACTGTTATACAGAGTTTAGGTAACAAACACCACAACACATGGCGTTTTTATGTTTCGCCATTCGATCTTGAATTTTACGTCTTAAACATAGTTCGCGCCGTACGGAGCACTTTCTAGAAGGCAAAAAATTGAGGACCATTACTCGGGGTCGTTCAATCCCAACAATACTAATCTCACTCAGTGACCATGACAACTAACTTGGTAGTTGTGTGTCCTTATCCTGAACGAAGTATTCGCCGGTTGTCATCTGTATCCCGGTAAAAATACAGCGATTAATAAAAATAACTGTAAGGGTGAACGTCAAACATAGGTGACAACACTCTGCTCTTTATTGCATTCAAACAGGTTGCGTAATGTGTAAGACTTCTCTAGGTTCTATCGTCATGTAGGAGGCAATTTGATTTTATTAAATGGGGTACTCCACTAACAACTGCATCCGTCACCATATGGATAACTCGTAGGATCCATGCATCGAATGAACCATTTGATTGGCACTTACTCGCCGTCCAGATATGCCTAGTCTACGGCACTCTATTCTGATAGGTTGTGATGGACTGTTTTTTGGTACCAAGTCGTAGTCCAGCTATCTTGTTGCAGTGATTGAACTATTTCTATAAATTTGCCCAAGATATTGTGCCGTTTACCTGGTATTCTTCTCGACCCGTTTTCTCCAGAGTGCAGTTTACACACGCACTTCTACAGTTCTCCGATCTACAACCATCCTGTTGGACTCTCTATTCTGCCCAACACTCGAGTAATGTACTTGAAATTTTCACTATTAAATGAGTATATGACTTATTTACTTATAAGTAGTCATAAACAGCATACCCCATCTCCCAAAGGGCCAGTGTGAGTTCAACCAAGTTCATCCTCTTTAATGAAGTAACACGTCAACGAGACTAACACAATGTTCACAGCAATGGAAGCCAGGAAACTAATTCATTATGACAGTTTTAGGTTGCCATGGTGGGGAGCAGCTGCACGTTTAACAACGAAGGCTTTCATATTTTACAAATTCGAAATCCATTGGATGCCTGAGACGAAAATATGACAATGCATAGCCGAATTAAGTCTGTACCTTTTGTGAAAGCAACGTTGAGAATGTCTCGCAGCTCTGGATAGGAAATGGTTCCTGATTTTCCGGCCACATCATCAAAAGCGGCTCTAAGCTTCTCAATCAGAGCGGGGTCTTCAGTTGGCTTGACTGGTGTGACCTAAATTTAAAAATACAATTTTAGTCAAAATCAGTCAAATAATAAAATCTATAGTAACCGGTCAAAATGTTAATGGCTCGAAAGCATGCAGTCGATAGTGTCCGCGCATTTGGCTTGAAATTCCAACTATAAGAAGTGAACAGATGTGGGAGAACTTTTCGTAAGAAATGGACAAATCAACCAAACTATCATGAGCATTTCGTCACCATCAGAATTCGGCAAACAAAGCTGTCCATTAGTTAGTTTTCTGTGAGCATACCACCGTTATTAACACGACCGTGAATTGTGAAATTTTGGTATTAGTATCTGGCCTTGAAATGAATTATTACTGTAACCAGACTGTATGCGAACTGACAAGCAGCAGCAAACGTGGCTGTCCAATAATTTTGTAGTACAGTAAATCGTGCGGAGCCACTAAAGAATTAGAAAATACGCCTGGTTTTAGTGATTCCATACATTTCGACTTTGCTGTCGGTCTACTGTGCTATAAATTAAACTTTCTTCCAATTGTTATTCTGTACGGCGATATCGTTACCTGTGATATAAACCGAGCGGATACTGTGCCATTGTCTACCTAAATGCTCCATAGAGCAGTATCAGGTGTGACTCACTCACAGGTTGTTCAAACTATGCAATTCGGCGAGTTGGCTGCAACCAAACAACTCGTGGACGGCTCTGAAATGATTCACCGAATTTTCCAACCTTGCAGGTTTTGTTTAAGATTGGTTAACATCTGCATAATGGAGGTCATTGAGACCAACGCAGTCTCTTCTTGTGTGCTTACGAAGGCAATTTGTAAAAACACTGAAGTTGTCACAGTCACTCGCCAACATCCAAGGTTTACAGTTCATTCATCATCATCGAACATGTTTCTTGAAACAGTCTGATAACCAATTGACTCCGTCTACACTACGCAATTGTAAGTATCCAATCAATGCTTTTGACGCTCACCTATGACTTGCTCAGTCCCACGATATTTCGCGGGACAAGTTCCCGTTAACTTTTACCGCAACAGCCGGCTGGTGTACGACTTCGGTTCATATAAATTGATACCTGCTTGTACTTTACTGGAGCCTTTATTCGAGTGGGCAATTTTCGCCAACACCTTTCATAGAGTATACGTAGGATGGAGTTCAGCTCTGGTTAGAGCCCGTTACTGGGGCTAAAACAGTAGCACAGCGGTCGGGATTCGAACTCCGACCTATGTTTTCAAGATGAAACATGTTGACACCTTTGTCGGTAACCTTGTATCACAATTAATTGAGCTGAACTGAGGCTGACGAAAAAGCAGAGGATTCAGTTTTATATACATATCTTGGTAATCTTGCCACTCGAGAGAATGTGAATCCAGGATAGTGTATCCATACATTATGTACGTTGCCTTACGCATCTACCTGGGGGTCCCAAACACTAGCACGGACATGTCAGCTGAACTATTCCCAGTTACTATGCTTTAACTCTGTTGTGTTCTTTTGGTTGGTTAGTCCACATGCATGCACTGTCCAGAGACATTGACTTAATGACTTCACGTTTCTTTGCCAATCTAAACGTAGAGTTCGTCGTTGATTCCATCAGTTGTCGTGCACAGAACATCTGGTGCTTAATGCTGTCATATCCCACGTCGAAGTGATTAACTGATGGCCATTATAACAGTTATTTCATTTGGTAGATTATTAATTGTGCGTCGTCATGGGTTTTAATTTGCTTACGGGTCACTCAGCGTTCTGGGGATAAACGTTGAGGTATCGATTACATTCAAACATTCGGTCTCTTGCATTCGTCATTGCTTTACACTTACTCCACTAAAGGTTACAAATAAAGATGGAATGTATCTAAACCATATTGTAGGACATCGGTTAAATGTTGCTGTTGCTTGCGTTGTTTATTTCGTTTTTTATTCGGATCATTGATAATATGATTTGTGTAAAGTGGAACACAACGCTGACTACAACTACAATGAACATGGTCAACATTTTCAAAACCTTCAACACGTTCATTCGAACAGGTTTGATTTACCTGTTAATTTCATTCATTAGGTATTTCCAGTTCCAACTTATGCACCACATCTTAGAGTATGCTGGCAGAAGGTTTAGTTATAGTCTTCTTTGGGGTTAATTCTGCCAGAAATTCTAAGCAGCTGACCAATCGGAAATCGAGGTTTGAGACAAACTGTTTATTAACTACCGGTGTTGTTTATTTCCGCTAAAAATGGTTAATTCACCTCAATTTGATAAAAAAAACCATTGAGGTAATGTGGGGAAAAACTTTTACTTACTCCAGTTTCCTTGTCAATTTGGGTCGAGTCATCAATTTCACTGTAAATACAAGGAATGTGTGAAGCATAACATGAATCAAAACATAGGTAACAATCCCGGGTCTATTGTTCTTTGTGATTGTGTTCATCGGTTTACAGTGGTCACAGGAAACAATCAAATTTCTGACGGTCATAATCTGACAGGTTAGGTCAATTAGTGCAACGTGTTTCTACCGACATTATCCATAATTCTCGAGTTTACAATAATTACTCAATAAGAGTGTATAATTGCATTTTACCGTGTAAAAATGATTGTGTACAACGTGAGGTTCTATTTCGTGGGAAGAGAACATAAACAAAATGATGTAGTGACCGTGGATAGCGCACCGGGAATTGTTCTGGCTTATGTCTGGAACAGCGTTCATTACCTCGGTTCATAGGAATGATACTACCGTCTCCATATGGATGAGAGCTTAATGATAGGAGGAAACGAGACAAAAAAATTCAGAGTTTGCGTCTTATTTCGACCGGATTCAGTTGAACATGAAAATCAATTTTCTAATCTGAATGAAATGGGTGTATCAAGTTCCTTGACTCGATGACACAGTGTCAAGATCACCTTACCGCAAGAACACGTGAGGCGGCCTATATCTACATTTCAACAGTTTTGTTCCGGTTAGATATAAGGCGAGTGTCCTTATAGTAGCGTTCATAGAACACGTGGACTGTGTACTCCAGATATCCTAGTTTTGTACTGCACGTTCCTGGTGAAAAGCATCAAAGATAACGACTACTCCGACAGTTTTGTCAAGGAATATTCGAAACTTAATTTTACAAGTGAAGTAAAGTTCAGTTCACTGAAGATAAATGTTTGCCTGTCCTTTAAAAATGATGACGTCGGTGACAATTTCATTAGGCTGCTAAGTTGTATAATACAGCACACTTATTAAACATTTGTGATTGTCCTCTACACCACAACTTAGATCTCAGCGCCTCCGGTTGAAGATGTATAACTACTTCAAAGAAAATTAACTTATACGTACCATTCCAGGTAAAGATGCTGGATGATCATCAGCAGTGCGATTGGCTGATTTGTTCATCGAATAGACGGCCATATTTTGAAGTGGGCTGAACGCCTGACAAGTCAAATTGTCACATCATTTAGGCAATCAAACCGAAACCCACAACCGGCCTCATCGATTTCTCAACACTTGTTTCTAATAGAAGCTGGTGGGTTTTGATCGTTTTAAATTGAACACCACCTACACTTGACTACAACCTTCGCATCCAGATAAACTTTTCGAGTAGTCCACATTAGAACGCACACCACCGCATGAACTCTATCGAGGCACTTTGAATCGTTTGTGCAATTGGCAACAGTCATTTACCATGCATCACGGAGACTCTTCTTATCAAAACTGGGCATCCCAATCTCCGTAATCAGTGTGGGCTGATTATCATTTTGTCAATGTCGTATTAGCGAACCGTAATAGGGCTAGCGTGTTCGCCAGACTATTCTGTGTTTGATTCTATTCTCTGATCTATTGGCAAACAAGTTGATTTCTTTTAGGAAAATCTAGCAAAGGGTTCCCGAACCCATCGTGTAAACTGATACTGTTGAATTCTCTCAACAAGTTCACATCGCGAAAACATTGTTTAAGAATTATTCTAGAACAGTTCTGATTGTTAATCAACCGCAAAAGTCGCATTAGTTGTAAACACCCCGAAAATCTGTGATGATTTTTTAAGGTTTTATTTAAACCAGTAATTTTTTAATTGCTTACATGTGCACTTTCAACAGCCAGTTATCACAAAATTACTGAGAACATCTGAACTAAAGCATTAACCACCAAAGTGACCGCTTCATAGTCAGCAACGTTTCAGTGGCCGTGGGATTATCTTCGCCAGTTAGGTCGTAAATATGAAACGTTGCTCGTGAAAATACAGCGAACCTTACAAATATTCTTGTTACCCCAATTTTACCGCATCATTGGCAGATGTAGGGCTTCATAAACTAATTATAAACACCGCCTTGAACATCAAAGATTATTAGGTCAACTCGGTAAATTACATTTTAGGAGCATGCAAATATTTGTTATGCGGTCTTATGCAACACAAAACCTATCTGAGTTAAGGTCATTGACTCACTTTGATTCACATGCTCGTTCACTGAATATTCTCAAAATAAATTTCGCCTCCTCGTTTGGTGCGAACGTAGATGGGACGATTACGTACTCGCCTGGTTGTAGTTTGTGACGACCAACAACCTCACGCATGTTTGTAAAAGTTGGTGATCGAGCGACCGTACTGTTGGCCAAGAAGAACGCTCTGCCCAAGAGCCCATCACGATTACCTCGTGTAGTTAACTGTTTCCAAAACAAACGAAACCTTCGATTGGTATCATTGGATGACGTTATCATTTTGAAATGTATTCGTTGTGTCCTATTTGAATTGTGCACCTGCATCTCCCGGCCTTCCCACTGATTGGCAAGCCTGCTGACTAATCCGTCTCATGCGAGTGTGTCCGTGTCATCATCTGACATTCACACTCTCACTGCACACGTGGCTAGGCCAGTGCCTTCATGAGTGGCGCTGGTACCCTTTGACCTGATTCACCCCTATACGCCGCTTGCGTCGTTACGTCACGTGCTTACAGCACGAGCACGTCTGTTTCGAGCTAAAGATACGGCAATACTCACACTCCGTAGCTAACTGCTGACACAGGTGTGTACCTTTGATTGAGAATTTCCACTGTTGCTGGTGCTTTGGCCGGCTGGCGTGGGCTTGTTCGGATTAGACACTGCCGGTCCATTTTGATCCGACTTCGTGTGTCATGTGGCACTCGCGACTACTGTACCTTGTAACATCATAATCACGGCTGCAACAGCTGTCCTGTGGCAATGTTCGATATTTCATGCATCCGAGCTCCAATGCATTACAGAGTTTTTGCGTTTACAACTTGGTAGTTCTAATGTTACCCTGTCTGACGCATAAGTCGTATCTGGGACCTCACTACTACTGACTAAACTACGCACAGAAACAGGATAGATTTTCTACCGCACTGAGTTGCATAGCTTAGACGTTCACACTCGGACACTTCTCGCTGTAAAGAACCAGTCACCTTCAGTGTGAGTTTGTTTAGTTGTTGAGTTTCTCTCCAACAGTGCAGCCACATTTATAAGCAACAAGGTTCTTGGGTTATTCGCGTCCCAATCCATCCGTTAAACTTGCTTTAACCGAGTGGGTTTGATCCGGTCTGTTTTGATCCGTGTTCGGACAACACTTCTATCACCCCTCACATTTTATCTCGTATTTGCTTGATAACTTGCTGACATCATCAGACCACGCACCTTATCACTTCTCTCAAGCCGTGTTTTGCTCGTATGCCGACATGTGTCGTGCGGGTTTCCTTTTGTCTCTCACGACCAACCACTCAAGCTTCTAATCTTTCGATTAATCTATTCCAGGAATCTAGCTCCCTTCGAAAATGAAATGGCATAACCTATCACATAATCACCGTAACTCTACATAACTCATACATAGCCACAGAGAGAAACTTATGAACTCTCTGTTGGGCGGATTCCATTTGCCCCTGAACGGTCCCGGCTGGATATACACCACAGCAACCTGATGACTGCACTTATCAGAATAAAGTTGTCTACGACTCATGTTGGGAGAACTGTCAGCCCGAATGACACAGGTACCCTATTTGCCTTCTCTATATGTAGTGTAGGGTGTAACTGAGCAGGTTGACTAAAATGTCATCGTCTGAGTCACCGGGTGAGCAAAAAACCTATTTATCAGCCTACATCGTGCCACCAACAATCTAAAACACATAGAGCCTTATCAAAGGAGAGTATGCACATCGTATGGAGTACAGCTTGGAAAATGTGCTCTTTTCTGAACCTCATGACACCAATCGTCGACTATGGGTGATGTCCTTCTTCGTAACCTTGCACATGTGCTCTTTTGTGCTGAGGAGAGAAGAAACGACCTAAACATCGTCCCCAAAGCGCAGTGCGGAATTCAGTAAACAACAACGGAAGCATTTGTCTAGGAAATCATCTACATTTAATGTTATGACACAGGGAAAGGTAATCGGACATAACCACCCCACTGACCAGCCCACACTAATGAAGTCAGTCACAACAACATTCCTTAAGCTATATAATCAATTAATGTACCACTATTCTCCGGCACTCTTAATAAGACCCCATAATACCACGTCATTCACAAAGCTACTGTTTACTCTGTCGACATCTCCTAGCCGCAAAACGCCATCTCGTATAATACTGATCCCCACTTACATTTCACAAGTACAACTAGGATTCCCTCCGGTTGATGTCCTTCAGTTCATGTCTGTAGTCACCGCAACACATCGTTCATCTCTTTAAATACAATCCTTTCCAGACGTCTATTATAATGTTTTGCACACAATCATCATATCTACGGGTCAACATGAGTGTCTTTCCTTATTCAGCTGCTCAACGCTGGTAATTCATGCCTAAACATACATTATTCACTCAAATTTTTCTTCCCCGGCCCGATAGGGTGATCATAACGATCTTCAGACAGTTAGGATGTCCAGCCTCCATACAACCCAATCTACCGGTAGGCATAGCAGGCCTTCAGTTTGTCGGATACCCCATCATCTAGCGCCCTTTGCAAACCACCCAACACACTTCTTTTGCAACGACTCCATCTTGTCGATACCAGAGCGCCCACGCAAACCCAGTTGTTCTCACAGCACCCGAATAAAATAGTTTCACAGAGCTCATGGAGGCCTCCAACAGACGAAGGCAGCTACACAGAAAAGGTCGATTAGTTGAACTGATCAGCATCGCACACCCCACAACAGCATAGGTCACTAGCGTCATCAAACAACTGAACAGGTTTATGCACCGTCAACCGTCCAAATATATATGGTGTCCGCCACGAAAGCAGAGAGGCTGATAAAGTTCTCACAACAACAACAACAACAACAACAACAACAACAACAACAACAACAACAAACCTACACGGAGGCTAGCATGGAGAAATCCAAAATGTTTACAAGGAACATCGTATAAGTGTGACTTCCTTGATATTTTTCGGGCGGTGACGCAGTGTACACGTAGACGACTACTTCAACTTCGACGGCTTGATAAACTACCGGACAACTACTCTGAAAAATGAGAAAGTCAGTGACACACGTCTTCTGCTGCCTTGCCGTCGGTGTTTTATCCGTCGTATTTCTTCACCTTCTCTGAACAGAAAACCACCTGCAAGTATCTGAACTGGGTTCAGATCGTCTAACTCACAGTGGATTTATAAAATATCTTTTAGCGTCCTCTCCTGGTGCTTTTCTTTATTAATCACTACAGAACATCCAAAGTGAAAGTTGAACGCCATCTAAGAGCAGAATACCGTGTATAAAGAAGGCTTTTACCCTCTTAAATTAATATCTACTAGTGTTCAGCTTATTCATTGTTAGAAGACGACATCATCAAACCAACTTAATCAGGTCATCGGTGAGGCCTGATGAGTTCGTGAATCATAACAAACTAATCAGGTCATCGGTGACGGCTGACGGAATCGTTCATCGTTTTCCAGTTGAACCAACCAGGATGAGGCGTGAAGGTGAGTGTGGGTATCGCGCTAGCCCGAGGAACCCATCAGAGTGCAACGACTATAGAACTGACCATATTGAGCCACTGGACATTAGTTCAACGTGAAGTTGGTACATTCGGCGACTAATTCATGATATATATTTACATGCAGTTCATTTATTTGTCGAACTGGTAATCGATATTGCAACGTGTTTTCTACACAGTCGTGTTCTTCCGGACTCCGCGCTAGTAGACTGGGTGAAGTCGTACAAAAAGGGTCCGAGTATAGCATGCAAGCCAGGATAGAACGTTTTGACAAGAAAAAGGTGCGTTACATTATTCACAAAGCTCTTGATGGTTGTTCATGTCGTTACCCACGAAATGAACAACAGTAGATTGGCTTTATTTGCCTTCGTGAGTGTTTTAATTCCTCATCTATTCTTCACAGCAAACTTTGTTCTGTCCACCATAACGGTAAAATTTATCACTGGCTGACAATGCCAACTCCAGAGCATTCGATTACGTCTCAGAGGACTTGTACTTAGAAGTCGTTACATTATGACTCCCCAATCAAATCATGCGGTTACCCTCAGGATATTTGCTCTTCTGGTATATTTTTCCGATTCTATCGTTTTCGCACAGTCAAGAATCCTCAGTTCTACCTTCATTCTATTCTGGCTGTCAAGCATCTGTAGCCATTCTTTCAGGAGTTCCTTTCAACACCCCCAAAGGCGTATGTCAACTACTCTCCGTACCCGGAAGTCGTCGCCTTACTAAAAAATTCAGGGGATTATCTGGCGATTCTTCTCCAGCGCCTTCAAGTAAACCTGATCGGACAGGTACTGTCCTTTAACTTATCAGAAACATTCAACACACAAACGTTGACTGACCGCCATTGGAAAGCAACCACATCGGATTTCCATCTGCTTGATATCGTCACCGTCCTATTTCCTACCGTAGTACATTCCTCAGTATGGAAGGGGACAATCGAAACCCCATCCAAGTGGGGGGGCAACTCTTAACTACATCCCATGCAGACTTAAAAATGTTGATCAAGTAGGTAACTCATTCATCTCTAAAAACACGGCAATGACTGAAGCCTCTCTTCAGCATCTAATCATCCACCTCGTACACCGGTTGTTCCCAAGCGTGGTGTATAAAAAGCAGCCCGAACTACTGGACACAAAGTAGAAAGCGAAAATACTCAGATGACCTTGCTCTTTAAAGAGAAGAAAGCTTTCTTTTGCGATCCTCTGAACCTAGGCAGGTTACGGGTTCTCAAGCTTTAGCTATGCATAACCCACGACATGAAATCACTACCGGATCAACACTTATGTACACCAAACACCATATTCAACTGAGACCCAAAAGGCATCTCCAAACTATCCCTATGTTGACTAACTTTGTATTCTCTAGTAATGAGTGGGTAGATTGTCTTTAGTAAAGAAGATGAAGATGCCGTTTGGGGGAAACATCAATTGAACCCATCTGACGTTCTGGTCTTGGACACCTCTACCTCCATAATGCTACTTGACAACTGATTGAAGAATGTGGATGGCATGGTTTCTACTGTTCGCATTCGCACAACTGAGTTATGCATGACGTGTTATTCACCATATGCTACCATTCTTCGGAGTAGCCCTTGTCCCCTGAAGCGTTCAAGTGCCTCTGTGGGATAAGCCATGCATAATTCGCACGCGTATTACGACTGTTTTATAGTATCAAACAAAACAATCTCGTGTTAACCGCTATCACGATGTTGTGAGCGAAACATGCTTCCTTTATGACAGGACCAAGTGCTCCGTCTAGGCGGTCACTAACGAACACAGGCCTAGTAATTTTCCAGCATGAAGTGTTATTCAAAGTAAGTTTATACACTGTACCAAATACACACACTGCTTCAAGTGAGAGGACAAAAATAACCGCCTTAAAAGCACAAATCTCAGCTGCAAACGTTCAATTTGATGAATATTTCATTTTCACACAAGTTAGTTTTAACAGGCTAGCCTTGTCTTCAACAAAACTTGACAGCCAACCTTTGACTTCTGTATATGGTTTCCTACAACCTTGCAACACTTACATGAAGGGGATCCAACACATGTTCCGCTACTCATTCTCTGCACTATGTATGATTAACTAATAGCCTCCCCACAACCCTCCCCCACTCGTCTCCAAAAATCTGTCTCGTTTACCTTTCACCAACTGAAGTCTTGCTCCAGCATGGGTGTTAAAACTCCTCATTTGATGACATTTATAGAGTCACTCATGGGGATCAAATCATGCTAGTAAAGGCCTACAGATACTACAAAGATATGTACGTTTCCATTGTAAAACAATTCTGACAATTCTATACAATAACTCATTGCTTTTCTTTGGTTTTCAACTCATGTCATAATTCGTGAAGGGCAGACTCAATACCACGTACTTAATTATCATCAGTTATCTGTTTGAGGTTATTGTAGTGAGTCCCATATGGTTTGTGCACAAAAACAAGAGAAAACCAGCGTCAAAAATATCTCATTATGGAATTTTCATAAAATCGATGAGATGCTTCATGTGTACATGAGCCAGCTGCTTTACGAATTATAAAAGGTAGGTAAACACATTCCCGGTCGCCGGAAACCTCATTGTTAGAACTCAATTTAAACAGTTCACCTGCACAAAAAATTGAATCTGTGTTCGTGAGAATTCAGCACTAGATGGGTTCTTGGATGGTTCCTGGACTCTTCCAAAAGTTACAGGCTAGTGATAACTAAGTTCAGTGAATCGCGCAGAGGGATCACCAACACTCTCAATGCCAGCGTGACATCGCAAACATTGCGGTTGAGAGTGAACCGACTAACCTGTATCAGCAAGCCTTCAAAGCGTGTGATGCATTGACAGCAGGCAAACCTACCGTTTAGTTAACCACACATTAATCTCATTTCAGCATTCTTGGATGCCCAAGTCGTTTAGGAACACTTCTATTCCACCATCCTAATTACTGACACGTTTGCAGATTTAGAATATCGCCACTGTCGTCCCATTGGAGTTTTCAGCCAAGGCAGACTACTGCTGACTCTTATTTTAACCTCTACAATGATTTCCTTCGTTATATTTGGTTGATTCTGGTGGACACATCTATGTTCTGATAGACAGACTGATTGACCAACTGAGAGACTGACTGTCTGACTGGCTCAGTGAAAACGACCTATTCAACAATAATCTGAAGTGGTTTTATTTACTACGTTGTGCTTTTCAGGTTATTCACCGTAAACATGATGTCAGAACGTTCCAGGCCATAAAAACATACACTTTACCTTCGTGCATGCACGAACTACCAATATGATCACTATTATGCCAAACTTGCCCGATAAATTGCATAACCAATTGTATGTAGTTCCTGGTGTGTTTCACGTCTACCCGTTTGCATTAGACCGACGATCAGAGTTCCCATATTTTCATCATCTGTTTCGTCCGGGTCGATTACTTGTACCCTGAATTGAGGATTCTTATGGAAGGTATCTGTTCGAAAAACCAAGTGATTAGAACACCAAAAATCATAATCATAGTCCAAAGCGGGCAACCAATTGTTATTCCACGTACACGAGCATATTGATTGGTTGTGAAAGGACCACAGCCATAATGTTCAAAGTACTTGTGAGCGATTGGGGTTTATATGAACTGCAACTTTTCGGTCACGGCAAAGTCATACTGGACAACGGAGATATATTTCCTGTTATATAGCAAATGTGCCTATATTGTTTGCTGCGTTATTTATGGAATAACTAAATTCCACGGATAATGGAACACCGTGAATTTGTTTCAAACTGATGTGCAGTCAGGATCTGATGTAGGGAAACGCAGTCCATCCATGGACGCTCAGTGAGTAATATAATGTTAGCTACTGATAAACTCGAAGATTTTGAGAGTTATAGTGTTGGCCAGTGTTATGTGTTTGTGAAAATGATAGTTTTCTACCATACAGATGGTTAACTACCACTTAGAACGTTGTATGAGTCTGTTCTGTTTTATGTCATGTGAATGGGCACGGTCATGCCTACATCTGCTATTTTCCATGGAGCCAGGAATCAAAATATAAGTGACGGATCAGTAGGAGTACTTATCACGAATTTGACGGTTGAACGGAAGACATCCAGCATGGTACTGATAGAGAAAGTTCAAGCAAGGCTGAGGATCGTTCTGTGTATTGCATTGGCTATGCTCAGAACAAAGACTTGACTGTATATGGTTAGTCAACTTCCACAGGTTCACCGATCATTAGTTAGCAAAGAGCTAACAACTTGCTATATCATTAGGTGGCCGATTGCTCCTATGATGAAGAGACAGTTACTGTTCAACACTATGTATGTATTTTCTAGCCGATAATCACAATGTAAATTAGAAATGATATATGGCCGCTTCAACGTGCCTGTGAGTAGCATTTTATCATCATTGGTGGATATATTCATTAGACATAATGGTTCCGAAGTACATATTGTAGCAAAACATGAGTAGTGGACCAGTAACGAATTATTTCTGTTTTTCATCTCAACGTAGAGTTTGTGATTTGTATTTTCCCCGAAAACAGGATTAGTAAATAAATCTAAACCGAAGATAAACGAGTGGGCAGTCTTTTGAATAACAGACTATCGATCTTTGATGAACCCTATTTTCCTTATGAAAGACGTGGTCAATTGTGGAACTGAGCTAAATCTAAGGATGTTTAAGTTGTTATCGGCTTGTCGTATAGGTAATGACAAGAAATATGAGATCCAAACAAACAGACGGAAGAAACACAGGACTGCGGTTGACAAAATGTCCATTTTATGTGGAAAAGTTACAATGACGAAAATGCAGATACTGACATTGCTTGGTGTTGTTCCTTCCTAAATCAACGTACCACTGAAATTAGTTTTGTATCTGGTTGACTTGAACAAGATTTGCCTAAAACTTATGGAAACAGAGATATATATGAATACTCAGCTCTGACCCGTACCTATGCCATTGACTATAAGCATAACGGACTGTTGAAGAAACCTGGTATTCTGTTTGATCCAATGTATATTGTCATGGCCGTCTTCGGTAGAAAGAAACTTAACTATATGTTGATACCTCAGACCATTCAGAAATAGTGTTTAACTAGACTTCTCATTGACAGACTGCAGGTTCAAGACATAGTCTTAACCCCGAGACTCACGTACAGTTGACGCTTTCTCTTCACTTGCTAGGGTTCACCTGGGACAGTGAGCACTGTATACGAAAGTACATCTATCAACACACGTCAGAAAACTGATCACTAGATGGAGCGTAGATTAAGCGATCAGTGATAAGAATGTAATTAATTTTCTTAGCTTTTTAGTGGTTTGGTGGTTTAGTAATTGATACGTGACTGTGAATTTAAAAGCTCATATTCCCCAGATCAGTTCAGCTGACTTACAGTGCTATATAGACATCAGTCTCCTCAAAAAACATTCGGAAAATCTGATCCAGCCAAGCGTTAAAAATTAAAATTGAGACTACAAGTTCGCAAGAGAGACGATAGAATTTGTGATGGAGAATAAAGAAGAGCTGTTAATTCCAGTGATTACTTCGGTCAAGCAAATGTGGGTCGAACAATGCATCAAAATTTTGTTTAGATGATATATCGACAGATTCCGGTAGCAGCGTGTACCAGTACACCACCTGCCTACTTACCATGAGAAAAAACATTTTGTAATCAGAAGTCTCAGCCTTAATTTTTATGATAATTCTTCTGTTGACTTCCTAGACTATTTTGGTGCACAAAATGAGGAATATTTCTTTGCAACCGTCAGAACAGTCAAAACTTGATAACAATTGGGTTGTCTCAAAGTCTTTGGCCTTCTGGTGGATAAAGAGTTAGCAGTTGCAGCCCAGACCCGTACACAATGTTTCGAAGGTCCAAAACTCTTTTTGTAACGGCTCGCTAGGCTCGCTTTAACGCAACTGTACTTTTTAAGACTAGTGAATACCAGTGGGTTGGCACATCCAACCAAAGGTCGGAAACAGACCAAAAATCTCTTCTGTCTCTAAGGCGGATCATAGGTTTTATCGTGTTCCGTGAATCATAGTTCTTTTTAGCTACGTTTTTATTACAGTGAGACAAAGACAGGTTCGACGACAGCCAGATTCCTAGGTTTTGCTAGTTGTTTATTGTGAACTCCATCACAACTTTCCAAGGTGTTTGTGTATGTTGTGAGCGCGTCGAATAAAACCCTACTGTCTCTTTAAGATAGTGGAATCTAGAAGAGCAATCTATCAGTTTTTGTAAGGCAGCTTGATGAATCCAACCTTCTAGCCGTCCAAGCTGATGGTAATTGAATGAATCGACCTCTCGCAAACGATTGCCACGCAAACCATGTTCCAACGGTTGAGCACTTTAGTTTTGACACACTGCTATTTCGGCCTGATGAACGCAGACAAAAGAAGTACACGTTCAGTTTCGATCACGATCAACCATATATGTACTGATGATTTGAAGCGCTCCTTACCACTTCTGAGCCATAAGATATCGATAGCTCTACACATCATGTTCACTTCAGTATTGCATCATCCATCTATTAAAGACCAACTGCAATTGCTGAGTAGCCTTCAGTGGTTCTCTTAGTAACACTGGTGACTAGTTCAGAGTAAATAACAATTGTATACGATACTATGACAGTGATATGGGAAGCCGCTTTTATCCATTACAGACATGCGCAAACCGTGTAAAGGTGAGTTAGTGCATTGAACTTCTTACTGATTAAGAGATTTAGCGTAGTCATTGTTCTGTTCAGATTATTCACGCAGCATAACAAAGGATGAAATGTAAACAGTGAGTAATGATGAGAACATTTTGGTAGCAACAATCACGTCCAGAGTAACACAATCTAAATGGCATCTGTCCGAAAGAAGTACTAGCCTCGAGTTTCGCTGTAAGTAAAACTCGTGTGTAACGTAGATTTTTGCAATAACTAGAATTTATCTTTTGAAAACGTGAGCTGGAGTTCAAAGCCCGGTGGCAGCAAGAATGTGTACTGATGATGAGCCCTTGTGTGGAACAATCTCGAATTTCAACGTACTGTATTTTGTCAGTTATTCTTAAACATCCCCACTACCTCGTTCTACAGGTTTGTTTGCTGTAGGCTTTTGAAAAGTAGAATAAAGTACAATGGTTGTTCCATCCTGTACATTCTACAATACCTCTATTCATTTGGCTATAACTGTGGACTTACGGTTGATCATGAAATTATCCAACAATCTACTCTTTTGATTACCCTTTGCAGTACCTTGTCACGTTTCGGTATTGTTTCAAAGATGACCAGCTACAAAATGTAGACCAAATTCATTCCGTACACATTACAAATTGTCCTCTATCCTAGTCGATAACCGTCTGTTAACTGTTTGTCTTTATTTGTCCCTGTTTGATGAGGATCACAGTGCTGATGGCCTCCTACGTTAATTCTGATGGTGTTACACCATCCATCTTCGTGTCGACTGCGGTCAAATCGGGCTGAATGATGTCGCCCCAATATTCTGAATAACCACGAACACTCATCTAATGATCTTGGACTCTGTAGTCTGGTTCGATAACGTGCACGTGGAGTAAATCCTCCTTTAAGGGTTCAACAGAAATGCGCATGTTCTTCGTAGTCTTCAGACGACCACTGTGGGATACTTCTCGATCGCCGTTGGCTATTGCAAGCTCGCGGCTGGTTCTAAAACCATTGCCACTGGTTTTCAAAGGACAGCTAATGTTGCGGCGCCAAAAACGGCATAGTGGCCCGACAGTCACTATGCCATACCCGCTGTACACATTTCAGTGAAATGAGAAGCCGGTCTCGCGATGTGGTTCGATGACAAGCTAATTAAAACGATATACTGATAATGATTGTGATAAACGTGATTGGTACGTCATTCAAACCATAATTGCAATGAAAAGATTGGCATTATCTGTTCAGATGTAACTTGAGATAATCTTGAATGCCGTACGCCAACAGCACGGCAAAGCGAATATGCTACTTCTGTAAGATAATATGATCACGATATAGCCTGTTGTTCTCGACAAAGAGTCTTGTTAAGCGAGCGCAAAATTAGCTCATACTTTCTGAGTGGTTTTAAGTCAGCAGTGAATTTTAACTGAGTTCTCTCGTTCACTTTTCACATGTTCCTGTTATATTCGTTTTCAAGTTCGAATGCTCCGTTGAATATGTCTGTAGCAGTCACCTTTTACAATTCAAATACACCAAGCGATTTCAAGCTTACTGGCCTACGATTGTACCGAGCAAATGAAACAACTCACCGGAATAGTTTCTGCAGCCACCAGCTGTGGCAAATCGAACCCATTCACCTTCTTCTTTCGTCATTTCCCACCGACGAGAAGGAGTAGCGTGAATCATGGACTGACCAACCACAACACTCTCTGGTCCCAAATGACAAAACTCGACTCTACTGAAGTATCGAATAAAATCTGAAAAGGACATCCTGAAAGTTCAAAGGAGAAGGACCAATGAAAGTTATGAAATCTGTACTATTTAGTGGGGAGGAAATTGAGTATGTTGATTAGATGGAGTCTGTTGTGGTTGTTTATTAACATGGTACCAGGTTGCTGAATTATGTCAGCAGTGAATATACACTGCAATCTTATGACCCGTGAAATTCCAATGAGTTCATTGTGAAGTAACGCCGGTAATAAACGTATCCTAATTATGAGGCTGCCCCATTCAATGACAGTCTATCATTCATTCACTCCGAGTACAACGCGCGATCACGCTTCCACGATTATGTCCATTGGATTTCCCTCACTTTTTCAACGTGCATTCAAGCACGACGGTCTTGGCTATGGTCACTGTGGTGGCCAAAACCCGCAATAATAAGGTTTATCCGAAAACGCTCGTTGCATCCGTCTTGACAACTGACACACAGACATGGTATTTTGACGTCTTAATTATGGTTGTTGATGTTGCTGATAAATACCAGTGCTTCCGTTATGATCGTAACGCAAGATGTTCTACTGCTCCTGTTGTGCTCAGTTCGGGTTGAATGAATGTGTAACTAACCAGTTCGTTTCACGTAACCTTGACGATTCACTTGTCTGTCAAGTAAAGAGACATCTTGCACTGTTGTGAGCAGTACGCGTTTGTTCACAGTTCAGTTCACCCTCAAACAAACTAGTGACCGATGACTGGAAACTCGGATTAATCATTACCAGTACATTACGCTAATAAAACTCATCAAAATATGCGGTAAGCATAGAACGCACAGCTTTTCATCGTGCCGTAAATCACATGTTGAAGTTCGATGGATACACACGCCAACAACAACTGAGGTAGGAAGAAGTAAACAGGGAACTCTAGACCCGAATTCGTGAACCGATAAGTGATAGATCATAAAGAACATGAGCTCGTGAGCACCAGAACACTTTTGCATCACCAGTTACTCAAAATATGTAAGTGAGACGCCAGAGTACCTCGCATTCTTTTGATGATAAATTACCTTAATCAAAATCTTTCCTGATAGTTTGTGGGTACACAAGAACCTGTATGAAATAAAGCCACAAACATGTGTACTACCGGACACTTTTCTCCCCCAGATTTTTTGTTCACATTTCCGCTCGTGGATTACTGGTGGTCATTCACATGGATTCTGGTCGCATCCACTAAACCGGCAACCCATCCACTTTTGAAACACCTAATTTTAATTAACAAAGGAGCCCCAAATACGTCACAAGTTTTGCAACGAGCAGTCCACTTAGACCAACATTGAAATACTTTGGTGTCATAAATTGAACATATTTCTAATCTCATGAGTTTGAGGCTCTGTAAGCGAGATGCCTAACTAAATCATGATCACAGTGGACAGTTAGAGGAGGATTCTGCAGATACGAAGTGAACTGAGCCCTCTCCATCCCAATCCACCAACTCTAATGATAATTTGCTCTCTTCATTGTCACACCCACATGGAATACAAGCCGGAATCAGCATTATTGGAGCAGTATCAAATCTCTATGAACTTCAAGCCAATCTTTTTTTAAGCCGTCTTTGGTGAAACTCTTCCCCAAATACCTTAATCTGCCAACTCAATGCCTTCATCAACCTTTGTGCAGGAGGCATGAGGCAGTATACGGAAGAAAAACGTGATCCTTAAATAATCGTTCAAGGAAGAAAGACTGTTGTGCGAACAAACCCAGCGTCACAAAGCAATATTTACCAGGACTTACTTCGAAGAAGTAGACTTGAAAATGGCCAACAAATGCGTTTCAAAATAATTTGCTTGCCGCTGCGACCAAACATCTACGAGCAGAACAAATAAAACGCTTTATCTCATACTTCTTATCGCAGGCGGCGCATATAATTATCAGTTCACTAAGAGCCCGGGGCCTTATTCCACCTGGCTGATTGGATTAGTATGCTGCATCGTGTATCAAGGTCACACGTTTTCACACTTCCAGAATTCCCCAAGGCGTAGTGAGTTTATACCAGCGATTATTCCGAACAACACAGTACCATCTTAACCCCTAAAACAAAGTCGTTCGAACAACATCAAATAGAGGCGTCAGTATCAGGAAGCAACTTCACTAGAGTAGATGAATATATTCTGCAGTGGTTAATGAATGAGCGGTTTCGTAAGGTTTCGTCATAGAGCAACGAACACATGTCAGGTAGTGAGCACTGTATACAACGAGACACCGATTTATGTGATCACACGTAGTGAATGATATCAGTTTTTCAGATTCATGGAGGCCACGCTGAGTTGTTGACATCGGTCTCAGCTCTGTACCAAAAACCTAGTCATTGTCATGTTAAAATTGACTTCTAAGTAATTATGCATTTGAGTTAATTCCGCTCTGTTTGTGTCATGCGGTTCAGTGGATGGTGGTAACTGAGTCTTCAGCAAAACTCTTGTTCCTAGTGTAATGCTCAAATGAACGGATGATATGGAACTGTCTTGACTTCCGGACAACAGTGACCAACTCCCAGCAAAAACGTACCACCTAATTCGGACATAACAGACAGTCGGTTATGATGCTGCTCATTCTTCCACCAAAGTGTAGTTGTTTTATTTGTAACTCTTTGCTAATACCCAGCTCATTCTGAAGGCAGGCGTTGTGTCCGCGCCTGTTCTCACAAACGCAGATGTATGGACCTCCACTCAACAGAGTGGCAAGGAGGCGTGTGCATCCTAGATAGCTCGAGAGGGTAGACTAACGGAAACGAGCATGCAAGCACCACGTGATGAACTGTCCGCCCGCCATGTGAAGGAATCTAACCCTGAGTGGACGCTCAGACGTATCGACAAAACTTCCGCTACTTACTGAACTCTGTAACCATTGGCCAATATTGGGTTGCATCTGATTGTTCTGGGGCATGACAGATAAGAGATTTAAGGTCATTTATTCTCTGATGAACTTGAATAAGACAGTGAGGAAAAGTAAATCATGTGCTGTTCTCCGAAGTAACATTTTGTACATTCTGATCATACATAGAAATGTAACTAATTTTAAACATTAAAATAAGGTTTCATGGGGCGGAAATGATGGCTTAATGGTGCCCCGTGGCCAAGCATGCTTATTACCGGGTCGGTTGATTAAATTACTGAGCAATCCATCTTGACGCCTTTTTGAGGTGTGAACAATTTGCTACAAAGCAGCACACGTATGTTCAGATTGATGGTACAATTACTCACCAAAACTCTCCGTCGTTATCAAACGTGAGCCCGATTCGTCTGCGTTCATCCTGTGGAATGTTTTTCCATTCCCTGGACTGGTCACTCCAGGGACCGACCCATTCCTCCTCGTTGCCCCACGGGTTACGTAAACGAACCAATTCAACCGGTCCGGATCTAGAGGTTACCTATGGAAGGGAGTTGTAAAGTTCACTTGTGTTTGGTGCTTGAAATGTAAACATCCTTTCGAGAGACAGCTCTTGATTAGTTTTAAACAGATAGGTTTAAAAGTTCGCGATTTGAAACCAGGCTCGAACTTTTCTCAGATGAGTGTTTCGATGAAAATGTATCCTATCTCATGGTGTTAAAATGACTGGATTCCATATCAAACGACCCAACACACAATCACCAATGAGCAGGGGCTTTTTTGCTCGAATAACTCAAGAGAGTTCCTCCTTCGTTGTATTGTCGGTTACAACTCATTATTTTGCCGTTCATTTTCATTCATACTAAAATTACTTTCTCAAGTATAGCCTATCGAACGTTGTACAGCGTTCTATATCCACAGTGGGGTTCTTCATAGTAATCACCTGTGAACAACCAACTGTCTGGATTTTAAGGCACGCATCCGGCGCATGTAACTCCCGTGCTTTCAGTTAAGCCATGAAATACAGAGAGCTCTTAGATGACAAGTACATTTTCCCGGTTCTAAATCATTTTATTCAACTGTGCATATGGAAGTTGCTTTTTAGTTCCATTGCATGAGTCTATGCTCGTAAGAGCGATATGGTTCGAAAACTTCACTAACGCCACATTAAATATAATCAAATCATTTTTTATTTAAAAAAGCGGTCAACTAAAAGCTCTAATGAACAGTTATTTGGTTTCTTCAATTACTGTATGAGTGATACACTATAAGTGTACCGTTTGTTCTAACCGATTACCCCGTCCCCACTCTGGGTCTGAGCCGCCTTATGGTGGACACCTTCTGCACAAGTACCATTTTTCGAACGACCTACATACAGACTCGCAAGCATACAGACTCGTTGAGTAGACAATATTTGACCTATAGTTCTTTCTCACTTCAGGTGATCAACAGTAGGTCTCCACACCGGCACCCAGGAGTTGCAAGTAAGGAATACTCACCAATAACCTACTGATTTTCCACAGGTTGTAAACAAACAATCTGATTTACAAATAAGAACACACCTCATTAAAGGTAGTTATCTGGATACTTGATTCACTCAGGAGGAAAAACAGTAACTACAGTGCTCACGTTCCAAATAAGTCGGCTGAAGTTTATAGCCGAATGCAAAAATGTCTCCATAGATGAGGAGTGTCCAGTTAGTGGTATTCAAGATAGTCGTCCAGTTATCAGTAGCAGTTGGCGGAATCTTTGTTTCATTGATGGAAACACTTTCAATCTCCTTTTTGATCGGAGTTAGTTTGCGTAAAACGAAGACGCTCTAACTGAGAGCAACGAGGTTTGCTGACACAAAACGTTAAGTTGTTAATGAACAGCTCAACAGAATTGTGTGAAATGACAGGAGTTTAGTCTTTCAGCGTAAAATTTAGGTATCTAAAGGTCTTCAAAATGAATGACAAACTTACTCGTCTGACATCAGTGATGGAATAGGCGTGTCCGGTGATTAACCCCATTGGTCCACGACCTTCAAGCTCATTTTCCGCAGCGTCGATCGAAGTGGCCATGAGTGAGGCACGTGCTTTTGCACATTCCATTATTGAGAACAATTTTTTGGGTGCTTTCTCACCTAAATCCATGACTTCAGTGAGTCCTCCGGTAAAATCCTCCATGGCTTCTGTTGTGTTTCCTCCACGCATCGCATCATACGTGCCAATCAATCTGAGAATTTTGACAGAACCGTTAGAAAGCGTGTTGATAAGACGACTGTAAAACCGAAAGCCTGTCATTCGAAAATAAAGATACACCGACTGAAGCGTCTTAACAGTGTGTTCTAAGCAGCAGGGAACATCTGTGTAGAGTTAACGATTCTGATCTCAAAAATTGTTTTATGACTAGGGCAAACAAAATTGTTTGTTGTCGTATACAGATGGATAACGTTGTGCGAAGCAGTTTTGATTCCGCCACTGTAAGTGTGACCTGCTGGAAATTAGAGTTCCACTTAAAAATACCTAACACCGTACACGCCAGTAAATCTAACGTTAACATTTAGAGGCATAATTCTGATTTCACCAATGATGCTCACAAACATGAGCAATGCAATGTAGCCTATAGGTGTACAACAAATGTTGAGTAGCCTGACACGTTAAAAACGTATACCATCTGAGTGAAGGCGTCGTTGCAATTGACCACTATAGTCGTCTCACAACCGACAACTTAGGCAAACCTTTCAAGCAACAACCATGAAAAAATTGGTTTGTTACAATGACTACATTACGACTGAAACTGAGAGGTAATTAATGCTAAGAAAACAACCTGATGCTGCTCTGCAGGGCAGAATATGTCAGTTGTGCGGCTGCTGACTTGCCGACTGATATCACAGAACTTTATCCAAATCACCTTGTGACTGGTTATTGATGGTAATTCTAACAGTTACCACCAGCCACACAAATGTTATTAAGGTTGCCCGAGTTTTATACAGAATTGTCATTACTGTTTCTAAGCTAATCGTTATCCTGTAGTGATCATCGAATCGATTGCATCCAGACTTCATGACCTTAATTTGTACCACTAAAGGAACTCTGCTAAGCCGTTCAAATTTCCGTAGACACAGGTCATTCATGACTCAAACAGCACAACCATTTAACAGGTGATCGTGTGGCGCAGTATCCAAGCAACGTCTTCATCAATTTTACCGCCTCACGTGGATTCTAATATTTGCTTGCAATGTCTACGCGTAGACCTGTCTGAGTTTGTTAGTTCTCAAAGCATTGGTTAAACTTGCTCAGTCTACCGATCTGCCAGCTGTTACGACAAAACTAAGTATGATGCCAGTGCGCTGGAATGTATTTTAGTGACTTTGCTTCATCCGATTTCTCAGCGAAACACGGCTGTAAACAATTCACAGGATGTCTAACGGAAGTATCACACTGTAAGAAAATGTGACCTCCTAGTCCGTCGTTCCGTGATGGAGTTCACACTAAGAACTTACTTGACGTAAGCTTTTTCCAACAATGCGGACCAGAACTCGCGTCGATCAGCAGAATGCATGAACACTAGCTGGCGATTGCGCGTAGGTAACAGGTCGTCAATAACCACATCGACCCAATCACCAAAACGCCAAAATCGGAACCAAAACATCCCGCAATAAGTGAATGAGCTATTCGATTGGGGTCCATTGGTGTTTAATGTTTGTCCGAAGGGAATCACCTGAAAGAATTTTAGAACATTTAAGGTAATGAGGCGGTCGGTTCCATGTCCCGTCCCAAAACAGCGACAATTAGATGTCGGGTGAAAATCAGTATGCCATTCTGAAAGCCTAACATAAAGCCACTCCTAAATGATTATCTGTTTTACTGAGCAAATTTCAAGAATCGTCAAGTTACTAAAGTGATACGTATTTTAACACAGTTCTAAACGTAATGATATTTAATTTTTCGATTTTTGGGTAGCCACATTGCCCAAAGGAGTAACGGATCGATAAGGTGCTCACTTTGCTGCCAGTACCACAACATAAATCTAACTAATTTCGTGTTGAATCAATACAAAGCGGACTTTATCAAAATTTTGTTGAAAACAATTAAAGGTTTTTACTCAGGACACAGTTCGGAGAGAACTGTAAGTGATTAATCATTTTATTGTGAACAATAATTAATGGCAATAGTTGATCATCAGCCGTTCTGAAGAAGAATCGCCTGTCTATTTATAGGATATGGTGTCTAACTCGAAAACCTTTTTACACCTAGTGTGCAGAGCAGATGACATCAGTCAGTTGCTACAATGACGATTAAAATTCGTCTTGCCATGAATCTACGAAGCTGCCGATGTTGCGTTAATTCACTGTGTGAGTCGAATTCGGTTCCAACACCAGAACTCCAGCTAACTTTATTTGTCAGATTCCACATTCCAGTATCCGAACTAAAATCAGCATTACTCCTGTGCACACATAATGTGAAATTCAACTTCCAAACGTTTACTTTCCGGCAAGTGGACGGTGTTGCAATGGACAGTCCACTTGGTCCGCTCCTAGCTGATTTCTTTATGTCTAAGGTAGAATTTGCATTGGGTGAAAGTTTGTCAAAGCCGATACTGTACAAGCGCTACGTAGACGATATGCTGGCTATTTTTGATAATTCAAGTGATTTGGACGCATTATTTTCGGTGTTGAATCAAGCACATCCCAACCTCAAGCTAACTATAGAGAACGAGGCAAACAACTGCCTTCCATTCTTGAACATTCTAGTTACCCGAAGATCAGATGGCACGATAGGAAGATCTGTTTACAGAAAGCCTACCTGGACAGGAGAATATATACATTTTGAAAGCTTCTGTACAGTGCAATATAAGAGAAGCCTTGTTCGAACGCTTTTTCACAGAGCACGGAGGCTATGCACAGATGATAATCTACCACAAGAATTATGCACACTCAGAGATACGTTGTTGACCAACGGGTATCCTTTACAATTTATCAAGAAATATA